>ADNK01002452.1:0-31943 GCA_000320545.1 Bigelowiella natans CCMP2755
ATATGCACACTCTTGATTTCACAGCAGGGTCTATAGTTAATGTGTCGTGATCACGCACATCTATTCCGGTTATCTCACGAACAACAACATCGACTGCATAGGTCAAGCGTGCGCACGCACATATGTAAACATATATATTTGATGTATATTATAGTACCGTTTGAGCAGCAGCCCTGTTCCTTCGTGTAGCAAGATTCTGTCGCTGCTTCTCCTGACTCATGGGTTTCGAGGACGCTGCATCCCATTCAATCTGCTCAGTTAGTGAAGGGGGGGGGGGGAAAAGAAGAGGAGTAGGAAAAGGAGCATTTCACTAATGTAGTAATCACCAGAGAGAGGAGAAAGAGAGAGAGAGAGAGAGAGAGAGAGAGAGAGAGAAGAGAAATATTTTCTAGTTTTGCCTGTGAGCGTATAAATATAGGGTAATTCTCTTTAGAGACTGTCGCATTGGTGCTATTCATAATATAGGAGAGTTGTTTACGTCTGGAGAGGCGAAAATGTGCTCTATCGTCATCCCGCTCTCCTCACACGTCACTTTGGCCTTTATCTGGTTGCTCGATGATGATAAGAGCTCCTACCAAACACGTTATGATTCAGAATACCAAAGACCGACCTCGGCTGCTTTCATCGTGAGTACAACATCAAACGAATGTCCCTGGATGGATATAGTCGCTCCAGCGCACATGCATACACCCCGTATCAGTAACAGCAGTAGTGGCACCTGTGAAAGTGCTTTATTCGGGACAAAATCGACTCGAAACTTGCCTTCCTTTGCCTCGGCTTTGATGTCGTAGCAGCACTTGTCCGGCGTTGCAGCGTCCTCAGACGTCGAAGCAGACGCAACGATATTAACAGCTCCAAAAGCCTATGTACGTACACACACACACACACACATAAACACACATATTTTATAATATATCTTAATTTGACTCAGTGTTCTCTTGGTTACTGCAAGTTTCGCGACTTGTCACGATATATTTACTATTAATAATTCGGATTGTTTCAGGTGAAATCGTCGCTGAGCACAGCATTATCTTTCCGTCAAACGCAGGTGTTTATGTTAAGCTTCCATTCCTACACCTGGAACTTCTCGAATATATGAGCAGAGACCCAGATATCTGTGGAGAGAGGAGGGGGTGCTGTCTTTGCCTGTTTTGTTAGTTACCAACTCCATATGAGAAGCAAGCTTCAGTTCTTCAATCGTCAGTCGCACTCGCTTTATGTACACTGCCTTCAGCTAAAATCACTCTTTTGTGTTGCGAGGACGGCATCAGGCGTGCTACCTTTATGAGAATTTGCTTTATATCCTCGCTTTCCTATTATATATACCCGGACAAAACGATAGCAATAAGGCTGATGCGGACGGCAGACGGCCCGCTTACATTCAGCAATAGCGTTATGTCTACATTTCATATATTTCATACTACAAAACTAGCCATTCGAAAGATGCGCCTGTGCATAATATATGCATGTTTCATCGGTGTAAGCTTCGTCCCCTCTCTCCTTGTTAAATACCGTGCGGCCACGAGCAGTCTCCTTTACATCCCCTTTTTACAAAATGATGCCAAAATTAGACAACATGATGTGTGTTCTTGATTGCGTTGCCTGACAATTCTGGCAATTTCCACAAACATTGGCGACTATTTTCGCTACCGTTTGTTGTCGTAGCCTCTTCGTGGTTCTTGGACTTTTGGCTCGTTGAGCAGGATGGCGAAGCAGTCTTTTCCTTCCCGCTTGATCCGCCGAGAGATTTAACTATCGCATCTGAGACCGAACATGGAGCAATAAAACAATTAACATATCTAAGAAGCGAGCGGGCGTTCCAGTCGCATGTTCAGCGATGAGCAGCTTCCATTGACGATTTTCTCACTTAAGAAAGGGTGCAACCACTTCACGGTTGCGAAGGTCGACGCATTTCGAGAAATATGTTAGCATAGCGGGTCAGCATACTTGCAATTGAGATGGAATAGTCCGCCTGCAGGCAAAGATAGGGCACTCGCTTTGGAAGCGATGCGGAAGAGGTGGAAGCCATCGACTCCTTTTGTCGAGTGATGAAATGGATCGTAATTTCTACGAACGACAACATTAACATCCAAATTTCAAAGTTTGAAATAAAATCGATGTCGCGCAGAGTAATCCGCAACTTTTTTAAAAAATATGGATAAATTCCGTAATTTTATTGTCGCAAGAAACGTTTCCCCTACATCTAATAACTCTAGCCTTTGGCTTCTCCCTCCGACCCCATGCGGGCTTGAAGAAGAGCACTTTTCTCATCCTTAGCCTACCACTTTTTCGAAGAGAGGGGGGGGGGGCGGATGTTTATTCTCGAAGACCTTCCAGAGGAGGAAGCTCGGTGTGAAAACTGCGGAAATAATGCCCATGAACTCCTCGAAGGGAAGAAAATCAGGTAATGAATCATTGACTCATACACATTTGTAGCCAATTTCTCGATTTAGCATAGCACGACGTTTCCAAAGTTTAGAGGAACATTACCTATTCAATGGCGATCTGTACCTGCTGAGCTCTCCATGCATCGTTTCTCCGCCACAGGTATTCGAGTTGCTGCGGACGATGTTTATGCGACTCATGCGTGATTACGAAATTTCCGACCCAATCTGACATTAAGACGTGCCCGAAGGTAGCAGCAGTAGTAGTAGTTGTTGTTGTCAATAGTAGTGGTAGTGGTAGTCGTAGCAGCAGCAGCAGTAGTTTGCAGCCATTACAAATGGTCATTGTAACGTGACTCTCGGTCGCATTGCATTTGCCCCCCAACCCTGCCTCTCTTCCAACTAGCAATACATGCTCGATTTTAGACAAACATTTTTCGTTTTTTACCTGCCAACAGTGTCAAGAAAGAGTTGGACGAAGCAGTTATAAGCTGGATACCATAGGTAATCCTCTGCTATCTAACGTTAGATGTCGTGTGGAATCGATGCACTCGTGTCTGCCGGTGCTTTACGATGACATCTGCCCCGTGCATGTGTGTGGTGTTTTCTATTAGAACGGCAAAAGTATAAGCGCTCTGTGCAAGTCCGTAAGAAGACCATAGAAACCATTTTCATCCTAGTTCCTGCGGATTTCGAGCACGATTCGAAGCAGTATAACGATTACTTAGAAACGGTAGCACTCTGCATACACTGTACACACAAACACACACACACACACACACACACACACACATATATATATATATATATATATATATATATATATATATATATATATATTATATGTGTTTCAACAAGATGTGTTGATTTGCTTCTTTAACATCTTGATAAGATTGCGGATTATGAGTATGGAATGGCCTATGGAACAGCAGATGAAAAAAAGGTTCTAAAATTATCAATAACAAGCTCTTCACTAAAACAATCAAACAAATCTGATATATTATGAATGCAGATGCACATGTATTCCGGTATTCCAGTTATATTTATTGATATCTGAGTAGAAATGAGTTTGCTCCGAAAATATCTTAGATTGCTCTGAAAGCTGCCCCCCCTCCCCTCTCTTACCACCCTCCTCCTCAGAAAGCTAGCATCGAGCTCGACAAATTCAAAAAAGCATATCAAGAAGTAACAACGGATTTCATGTGTTTTATGCCTGCATCATCCATACATTTTATTGCTGGGACAACTACTATATCCAAGCTCGGTTTGTGTGCTAGTGCGGACATGTGTTTGCGTGCGAGTATGTGAGTGTGTGCGATGTGTGTGTGTGTGTGTGTATGTGTGTGTGTGTGCGTGTGTGGTAGAGGTATTTCCGTGGCCTCATTTTTTTAAAATTATTTCTAATCAGAAAATACAGCTGCGGAGGGATAGAAAGCACTCCAACGACGACAACAGGATGGAGGTCAAATGCCCCTCACGATTTGTACTCACAGTTGAATTGAGCACAAATAATACAGCTCTCAGGCCTGTGCTTGTGTAATCAGGTCCAAGAAGAGACCTCAGCGCATGCGGTTGCTACTGGGCAGTACCGAGGAGATATAATAAACGTCGTTCCCATGGTCAATTACGCTAGAGAGTGCAAGATTCATGAACGCGTGTGCGGATTTGTATGTAGAGCGTGGGGTCGAATAGGGAGGGGAGAGGGAGAGGGAGAGAGAGGGAGAGAGAGAGAGGGCAGGAGAGAAAAGGAGGTTGTCTTTCTCATTGTGGTGGAATGTTCCTTACAACAACAAACAAACATCAGGCCCGAAAGAGAAAGCAGGCACGCAAATCGAATGCCTCAAAGGACGTCATCAGACAAGCTGGGGGTAACAAATACATACGAATATCAATATATATATATATATATATATATATATATATATATATACCTGATACATATATCACGTGTGTGTGGGGGAGAGAGGGAGAGAGAGTTTGTATCTCTTCATATCGAGAGAGGGTAAGAGGGTCGCAAGGCGCTCTAGTGTGATATGAAGCTTAGATTCCAATACATGGTCATTTTGCGATTGTTCCCAAACACAGGTTATAAGATCGAGTACGACTCAACAAAGAGCGCGGAGGAAGCTGATGCTATGATGTTTTACGGGATCTTATACTAGTGTTTGTATCATGTTCAGTAATTCGCTCGATGGTTCAGATTCTTCTGTATCATGTTTTCCAGAAACGATGGATGCTGTCTTTACCAATAGCAGAACGGTGTAATTATGCAAAATAACTGCCCAAGTATCGACAGCATGTTGCATGATCTCTGCATTGTACACTGCTACATAGCGTGCCGAGTCATCAGCCTTCGGTGTATGTCCCCCTTGCACGTGCTTATAGCTTCTCTCGCAACAATACGAAGTGTGTGAATGGAGCATGCTACATGCAGTTCATCCATTGGAACTTTGATGGAAGAAAAAAGATTATTCGACCGCTGCTGTCGCATGCTGCATGTATCTAGATGTACATGCTAGCATGCTACGTGGACTAGCTAGCTAGCACGCGAGTATACAAGTGTGTCTAGGTGTCTACGTGTGGTCGCACTGACTATATATAACTGATCAACATGCTGTATGCACGGCACTGATAAGCGTCTATCGATCTTTGTAGCGGTACTGCTAGACTGTGCAACATGACCGCCCGCCCAATTAAAATGTTAGGACGACACAATTATTATTATAAAGGTGCAAATGAACAGAGAATCACGCCAATGATTGACGAGCAAATATGCGCAAATAATTTGCTTCACTCGAACCATCGCTACCGTGACCAAATGGGCGACCATTAGAGCATTAGACGGCTACGATCAACGCAGCCAGCTGCTTATTTGAGCGCGTTTTTAATTCTAACTAGCATATTCATTAGCTAATGTAGCATTGTCGTCACAGCTAGACAGGGAGATGTCTAGTTTAGCTAAATGTCTAGATGCGTCTTTGCAGAATGTAAATTTGAGTACAGATTGACAAAAGCGCAGTCATCATAGTGAGTTTAAAGCCCCTTATGTATCTTCTTCTTCTTCTTCTTCTTCTTCTTCTTCATTTTCATTTTTCTCCTCCTCTGTTTCACCTCCTGCATTCTTATCCGTTTTCCCTCCTCGCTCCTCTCTTCCTATCACTGCCTCTTTTGCGTGCTGCAAGCACAGCCCCGCCTCTACAACTCTCTGGATAAGTGCCATCCCCCCCTGTCATGAATAGCATGGAGCAACGAGTAACAAAACGCCTACATCATCAATGCTTGAGGCAATCATAACAAACTGAAGTGAACGAAAGGGGAAGAGTGATGGTCTCTGCTGCATCATATGCTAAGCTTATAAGATGATTAGTGCCGGGCATGATGATGATATGACCTGCTTGAAGGCACTGAGGTAGGCACTGCTCCACCCGCAGTTCTGGATATATTGGCGGTTTATAATGGTTTCAGGCACCATCTTTTCCTGATATACATTGGCAGATTATTCGATTATAATTGTGTCAAGAGCCTTCCTTTCCTGCGATAACAAAGTAGTACATCTGCTTCGGTGTGCTTGCGAGCATGTGCTATGTTTGTGTGAAGGTGTGTATGAAGTGCGCGCGCGCGCGCGTGTGTGTGTGTGTGCGTGCGTGCATGTGTCGGAAGAATGCAGTGTCTCTAGCGTGATGATGATATAGATATTGCAACTACAGACTCGTCTTTCTGCTTTGAATTCCGTTGTATCTATCTACACATCTCTATCTTTTACCCTGTTTGCATGGTGGTGATACACGCCGACTTGTTCTTTCTTATCATACATGCAATGAACGTTCCCTGCCCAGCCGCAGATTCCTTGGATATAATATATATATATATATATATATATATATATGATATAAATTGAAATACATGTTTATATTTGTCGACATGCGAAGTAAGTAACTAATATGCACGGTATACTATTACACATGCAGCACGCGCTGGCAATCTAGAAGCTCCTCCCCCTCCCCCTCCCCCTCCTCTTCTTTCCCTCCCTGTCTTCTCTGGCCCTTGATGGTTTTGTGTCATGATTATGTGCCTCCCTACCCGTCCTCTCGTCGATTCGCTTCTCCGTGCATGTGCAGATTAGATATCTGGCGATTAGCACCAAACGGCGTTGGATGGTAAACAGTAAGTCGCCGTGCTAAGCTTCTCAGTAGATTGCGTGTAGGTGTGCGCAGTTTATAAGGCGTATGAGAATATACAGATCCTTTGTCAGAACATACGCATGTTGTGGTTACGGGATACTAACAGCATGATTAGAGAGCGGTGATCAGTTGAGGAGGGGGTGGGGGGGGGGGAGGATGGAGGCTGTGAAAGAGAGAGTGCGGCGTTGAAACAACTTCTTCGTACCACGCCTCTCTCTCGCCTTTCTCGTTAGTTGTGCGATGCAAATCTGGTTAGTGATGTGTGCAAGTTCTCTTCTTCCTCTCTGTCTCTCTCTGTCTCTCTCTCTCTCTGTCTCTCTCTCCTTACGATATATCAGGCAGCCTCTCCACAGTAACGTTGTTGTAGTCAAGATGCAACTTGAGGTAATACTCGGGATTTATCAGATAAAACCCTCCAGATGCCTGTATAGATATCATTCAAGATCCTTCATAAGGACTACAACAGCATTGTTCGCAAAGATAACATCATCGATTCATGAATGCCAACATTCGAACGAGATGAAATGGTGAAATCTACCCCCCCCCCCATCATGATCGTGAATGACAATGGGGGGTACTCACGTCTTTGTCAATAAACCGTGCCGATTGGATGTAAGAATCTTGATCCTGATTTCCCCCGCCACACACAAAGCAGGACTACGTTAAGATGGCGAGGAAGAAGACGAGATGATGAAGTCGGTAGCAAGGAAATGGGCCCCTCGGTGATTTCTCGCTCGAGTAAGACCTCCAAATCCGAATACGAAGTGAGGGATTCAGAGCATGATTTGAATGGTTACATTACCATCATAGGGCATCATCATATGTATTCACATGGTGTTGTTGTTGTTGTTGTTGTTGTTATTGCTGTTGTTGGGGCTGGGGATGGTTCTTCATCATGAGAACGATAAAGAAAAATGCGCGGTAAACGACCTTGACGTACTGGGCAAACACAGCCGCATTCTTGGCGAGTAGATCGACCCCATCAGCAAGGTATGCTCTCGCAGCTCCACGAGTGCAAAGCCCCCCTATATTAATATTGCACGCATGCTGTTTCTAAGATCCCTCCTCCCATGCGGAGTTTGAGTCATCCCAACCCCAATCTCCTTCAGGGAAAAAAGGCAATTATCAACGTGTTTTCCCTCTCGTCGCCACCATCTCATCGGTGAGAGGAGGAAGAGGAGGAGGCATCATCATCATCAGCAGCAGCAGCAGCAGCAGCAGCAGCAGCAGCTGCGGTGCAACCTATATCGATATATCCGGAGAGGTCTCCGGCGGCGTTGTGAAGAAAGCAGCGTTTGTCGGCCTTCTCTACTTGCAGCAAAGATGGTTGCACCTGATGGTGATTTCGAGTAGCGGGTGGTTGGTTGGGTTGGGGAGGGAGGTCAAAGTCAGGCGTTTACAAGGAAGGGGGACAACCGATGCAATCCACAACGGTATATTTACATGTGTGCGTGTGAGTGCGTCTGTGTGTTTATTTTTTAGCTT
Organism: Bigelowiella natans CCMP2755; assembly: GCA_000320545.1. NCBI lineage: Eukaryota > Cercozoa > Chlorarachniophyceae > Bigelowiella > Bigelowiella natans. The sequence goes on from ADNK01002452.1 coordinate 8,051, forward strand.
GTTCTTTTTACGTGAGGAGCCCTGAATCGATTGTTTACTCGATGCACACGCACGAAATCATACCTAGAGAAGGCACACACACACACACACGCACACACACACACGCGCACACACACACACACACTCTGACAAAAACATAAACATATATAAACAGATGCTAGAAAGATTGTATACAAATGCATGTGCACATATATATATATATATATATATATATATATATATTATATTTGGTATGCTAAACCTTATTCCTCTCTGCTGCTCCGCAGCAACAATCATTCGCATGCAATTGTGCATATGGAACAGGGCGATGAAGCCATTAGCCTTGCAGTTGTAGAATGGCAGAGGACCGCACCATGCTCTGCCTCTCACCTGTGACATGAACGCTCGAAAATCCCTCTCTGACGAGAAGAATTCAGGAACAGATACATGCATACGGAATGTTAAGGAAAACAGAGCAGAACATAACACCTGAAGTGGTCATGGAGTGAAATGGAAGAGTGCTATCTTACTAGTATCGGCAGAAATACCTTCCTTCTGAGACCGAATCAATGAGAAAAACCACTTGGTGATGTTTAAATCTCTGTGCTTCCTGTACATCTCGAAGAGCTTCCAAGCGAACACAACGACACATGCGGCGACCAAAAACACAGCGTAGTGATAAGCTCGAGCTTGGGAAGCACGTGCGAGAACGATAAATAGTCGATTGACGTTGCGAACAAGACAAATAGAGGACATTCAAGATCGCTAATATTTTTGGAAAATACCCTTACTTCGCCCTTAGCGGCGGTTTTTGAAACGTTCCAAAGATGCAGATATTTCCCATGAAGACCTTGCTTGAAGTCAGCTTCAGCACTAACGCTCATAAACACATCGGCGTCGAGTGTATCCAGAAGATATTTTCTCGTGTCTTTTGCTGTAAGCACCGCTCGCTGTTCTCTTCCATAAGCGCACACTGCTATTTTCGAATAGCGCGGCCTAAATGATACATTGAAGACGATCAAGCGAAGATGTTAGCGAAGATGTTAACAGGGATTGGTTTTTAGAGGCAGCGACAAGGATGCACTTTATATTAAGGATATTAAGAAATATCTCTTCATAAAGCTTCTCATTTATGTTGTACCAAACTCACCTACTCATCCGAATATTTTGGTATCTAGCACTTGAGTTATCTCTCTCACAGTGTTTGCCATTATTCTTGACATTCGTCTTCTTTCTTGCCGCCATAAAGGACAAAGAAGACCCAAGCGGCGCCACTTGCGATCTGGAAATATTCCCGACTTCCTCTCCCTTATTATTTTCATAATTCCTTCCTTTATCTTCTCGTGCCTCTCCAAAGCTGTAGTCAATCCCTTTAATCTTACGGGAAGAGGTCTGGGGAGCGGTAAAGTTATGTGAAGGAATCTGCAAAGAGGACATTGCGTTATTATCCGCAGCATACATAGCTACATTGCTAGGTAGAGCTGCAGTTTTGGTAGCGTTGTCCCTCTGAAGCCAACAGTAGTTAAACTGGAGAATCGCCATAGTCGCTGCCGTCTGCCAGGGTATTCGTTTACAAAATCGTATTCATGTGCTTATGCCCGCTTGTGTTTCTGCGTGTTTGTGTGTATTTTCTCTCTCCCTCTCTCTCTCGCTCTCTCCCTCCCCTCCCCCCCCCCTCCCCCCTCCCTCTCTTTCTCTCTCTCTCTCTCTCTCTCTCTCTCTCTCTCTCTCTGTGTGTGTGTGTGTGTGTGTGTGTTTTGCACGCATGTCTAATTTTCTTAATATCTCCCCAATATCACCAAAATGCGCACACATACACACACATACGCAGAGAGTGGAAGAGGGGGGAGAAAGATGGAACATCTTATTTGCAAATAAATCAATGAAATCGCCATAAAAGACTCCGCATATTTCTCTCCAAGGATACTATATGAACCCCTTCCTTACACATACAATATCCTCATTCTCTCATGTTCCCGGATTCATCACATCTGAGCTACCCAGAAGATGAGAGGCTGCCGAGTGAGCGAAGCAATATTCGTTTTCAGATTCGTCTTCTTCTCATTTCCGTCTTCTCTCGTCCTCCCCCCTGGATCCTGTCTGTTCGAAGACGCCTCCTCTTTTAATTTAAAACCCATACTCCGCAATATGGACGAGCCTTTGGTGGGGGAGGACGGGGGAGGATAGATTGTGTGTGAGTATTGTGAAGGAAGAACAGCACCATCGTGAATATTCGATAGAAAACACAGAATATTTTACTCATACGACATAAATTATAGGTTGTCGCTGGTGTAAAGTTAGATACATTTGGCACGTGCCTATTGGAGTGGGACACGTTCCAGGAGAAGATCCATCAAGAAGTGCTGGCCACGTGTTGCTGAGGTGCGGAGTCTCGGAACACCGCTAGTAGTGTGAAACGACAATCAATCTTGGCTGTCGTAGAAATAAAATGAATGATATTTTACAAATTATCTCCATTGTCAGGAAAATTTGGATTAATTGTGATTATTTTACCCAAAAGCATAACATCCAATGGCGCCCGACCGGGGCTGCCTGCGGCTCTATACTTTGGAGAGGAGACTCCGCTTGAATCCTAGGCTATTGCTGCGGCTACGGATCATATTCTTGGCAGCTTGCGTGTAATAAATTATGTGGATGATACAAATTGACTCTATATTGCGAATATATTTATGCTCTCTTTTTAATCGTAAAAATTATGCGTCTTCAACGTTATCCCTCAGGATTTTCTTGGCCATATCAGCATGCTCGCCAAAACGAAGGTGTTCAAGTCACCCACTTTTTATGACCTCCACACCTCAAACGTTGACATATTGTGTTTCCTACGTACAGTACGCTGCTTTTGAATCGACGGCGGCGAAAGGGAGGTACCTTGTGTGTGTGAAATATGTTCACAATTAGTTGTTGCTCACCCCTTACTTCACTTGTTGTCATTTGTATCGGCATGGCCCATAAGGAATGAAAACTAGTTATTTCGAGAGCGAAATGACTGAAGGTACCGCCCATCTTTCTCTACTCTCTCTCTCTCTCTCTCTCTCTCTCACTTATGTACACAAATAGGTGTGCGTGCTTACACACACATACACACACACACACACACACACACATATATATATATATATATATATATATATATATATATATATAGGGCACAAGACTATGCTTCGGGGTGATAGAACCTTCTCAGGTATCGAGAAATACGCGAAAAAACTAACGCAAAATAAGGCTACGTGCCAATAATAACAACACTTCAGAACGCTCAACCCCCCTTCTTGCACAATAAGGAAATACATATATTCGTTCCATATCGTTTTGAGTATGAAGTAGCATTTCAATAACTCTTCTCGTGTTCTTAGGGAAGGAATCAATCGTGCAAACGTACTTTGCTGGGACCAACACGTTCGGGGGTAGCAATCACATCTATTGGCGCTCACACTTGCTTCCAACAGCCTATTCATCTTCTTCTTCTTCTCCTTCTTCTTCTTTGTCGTCGTCTTCTCCTTCTCCATCCCCGTACTCATTTACAATGTGCCTTCTCAGCTGGGGCCGGATCTGTGACGAACTATCTTCGGTAATAACAGCGTATATGCTGTATGTATTGATCATACCAAGAGCCATTATTCCAAACCATTTGTTCGAAATGCACATGCGATTTTATCTGCGTATCTCCCTCTTTCATCAATAGTGTTTACATCGAATGAACGAATTTTTAAAATTTGTGCTGTGTTTCAACTCAACCTAACCAGGCCTGCGACAAGCGCTCCCGAAAAGAAGCTTCACGACCCCCAGGAGATATTAGGGTAAATTAGCATGCAGACGAGGATGGACCATAAATAGATGATGGTGATGATGATTATAATGATAATGGTGTTGGTGATGAGAAGGATGATGGCAGCATGATGGTAAGAAGAGAACATCTGTAATTACGATGGAAAGTATCAATGCGTCACGACGTCTACCCAACTACCACCCAGATCGATAACAGGACTTACGACAACCATTGGAGGCGATGTAATAAGCCAACAACAAGCGCTTGAAATGGGGGGAAATACCACGAAAGACTGCTGATTCCATTAGTTCATTCTTCGATAAACTACCACACGCCCGCACTTGCATATAAACACATTTTTTTTTTTAATAATATACCAGAGCACGATGATGTCAGGATCTTCGCTCAGTGAGCTCTATGCTGATGCGAAGAAAATGGTAGTTTCAGCAGCAGTAGCAGTAGCAGTAGCAATAGTAGTAATAGTAATAATAGAAGTAGTAGCCCTGCCCGGCATCATTAGAGTTGCGCGTGGTTGCAAAACGATGAGCGAACACTGTTATCAGCATGCAGTCGCTACTCCTTCTAATAACTCTCATTTTTACTATTACTACGACTATTTCCTCCTATGCCTACTGACAATTTCGTGCTGCTTTTAACATTACTAGAAGAGTACAGAGAAAGAGAAAAAAGACGAGCTCCGGCGCTTCCTCGACGCTCACCAACGCCAGCAGCGACGTATGTAAAGCTAATATGAATGAACATGGTTTATTTTTACGAGGACAAGAGAATCACGCTGTTAGAAGGAAAAAGACGAAGATCGTTTCCTCTTCTGGAGAGTTTTTACCTACTTGCTTGCTGAGAATTCTTGATATGGGAATGGCAGGGGAAGGCGACGACGAAGAGCATGACAAAGATCGTATCGTTGCGAAGGATGTGGAGGCAATGATGCCGGATCTTCCTGTAGTATTTATTTGATGCGTATATCGAGTGTTTAGTTGATTCTTGCCATATCGTCAACGAGTAAGTATGCGCTGACTTCCACCATCGTTCGTCAGATTGAGGAGGGGCACGAAGAGGAGGATGATGAAATGTGAGATTGTGTGTGTGTGTGTGTGTGTGTGTGTGTGTATTTCTGCCAACCATTTTGAAGATCATTCGTGTGGTTGCATTTTCTCGTGTTTTAGTGTTGAATGCTTTCAGCTTAACCCATATTTTCCACCATATATATATATATATATATATATATATATATATTCATATATGCTATTTAATGACTTTTGATTTGAAATTTATACCATAGCAACGAGTTTGTAAAGGCAATTGACAACATCGATAACGAGTAATACTGCGCCGGATAAACGCCATTTACCCCCACCACGCTGCATCATCCAACCGCAATATATTCTCGCGAGAGGCGTTTGATAGAAACCATCAACGAAAATCGTACAACCATAATATAAGTAAATAAAACATGTCATTCGTTCGGCGCTGCTATTCGCTATTATCTTCGCACTGTCAACCTGGTAAAGTAGATGATGATGCGGATAATAATACGATATACATGACATGATTTGCTCGTTCTCCCGTTGTTCGGATGGTAGGTTGAAGCCGGAGGATACGAAAAAAGCACAGCGCGAGTGGCAGCTGGCCACTGGAATTCTCGAGCCAGTAAACAGCCGTTTCCCCTCGTTTCACCACACCGATTCCTATCTGCTTTCCTAGTGTGTTTTAACCACAAAATATTGAATTGTCACACCACGGTCATCGTCAACGAAATTGACGGCTCACACCGGCGCGAAATGTGTTTGGAAAATAGGGAGAGTCGATGTACTCGCAAATGATGATGCTCGAAGACGAGCAGGAGGCGGAGGGGGGGGGGCAGAAGCGAGATCGTGGATACGCTAATTCTGATGGTAGGCTCTACCCCAATTGTCTTTTCACCTCTCATGCATGATAATGGCCAATATATTGCTACTTCGTTTGCGGTGTGAGTGCATGAATGTGGGTGGTGTGGTGATACAATGTATGGGTGCGGTGTTGGGAAAGGAGAGGGGAGGGAGAAGGGGAAGGAAAGAGAGAAAGAGAGAAAGAGAGGGGGTGAGGTGTGCGTTTAACTGTAAAAATCGATATTTCTGGTTTGCTAATTGCTTGTTGATATTGCTGTTGTGAATAGAGGAGTTCTTCGACTCCGTGCTTTGGAAGAATACCCTGTTAGACATGAAGAAGAACGGTAGTGAGGTGGAAAAGGCTCTTGCCGCGTACTATCCCTACTATCTAAAGAATGACTACAAATACCCTTGCTCCAACCTCTCTGACGATGGGGAATTTCAAGGTATCTTTTGTAAAAGTGTGTGCGTTTGTGTGTGTGTGTGTTTGTGTGTGTGTGTTTCACGTTTTCATGCAATACAGTAATCACAACGAAGATGCACGTTGCGTTTATAGATATTAGCGATCCTGATCTGCGAGAATCGTTCAAACGCACGTGGGCCACGATAAACCAAGTGGACTGCAAGCCCCTCCAACAAGCTCTTGGTAAAGGCGGATATCTCCTCCATAAAAGCATACGCACTTACTCTAAGCGGCTCGCTCATGCGAGAGGGATCACGAACATAGTAGAAGCAGTTGCACTAAGGAATAAACTTGAGAGTTGTTGCTGACCGTGTATGTTCTATCCTGTTCACCGTCATCGCCATTCATCCTCATTGCCTTCATAAACAACCACGATCATCATCACTCGCCATTGGTACAGATGAGGACTCTACATGGTCAGAAGAAGTCGACTACGATCGACTCTATGAGTTCCCAGAATGGTAGGCACACTCTCACTTAATCACACCAAAACAAGCACATTATACACACACACACATATATATATATATATATATATATATTATTATAATATATATATTATTATTATATATATGTATATATTTCCTACAAAGATCCAGAGTCATTTTTCCTTATCAATATGACTGGGCATGATTTGCTGAACAACGAAGAAATACACCAAAAATTAGTGCAAATATATAAAAATGCTCAAACCATCCCGACCAAAAAAGGATGGGAAACTACACGCAAGACACCCCTATGCACTCCTCCGCCTTTGCCGAGCACGTCGATCCCGATCCTGTGCAGAATGTGACCGAGAAATGGGGAATGGCCGTCGATGCCAAGCCTGAAAACGACGCTCCTTACTACGATTCATCCGAAGAGGACGATGATCCTCTTGTGGTAGATGCAGGTCGGCTTCCATTGATTTATTAGCCGTAGTCGCCTTAATGGATATTTACCAAAAAAGAGTATTTTTCACGTCACCGCTCGCTTTGTTCTTTGCTGTTGTTCTTCAACGTATCATATCATGCATAAAACATATAAACATACTAACATATATATATATATATATATATATATAATACATATGTACATGCTGTTCAATACTACCGCTGCGTTTCAGGACAATGGTATCGCTACGTGCCGCTGAACGAAACGCTCCTCCCAGTCTCCGACGAAGACTACATGTGCGTGCAGTTCCCGCGCTGCTCTGACACGCGCGACGAGAACCTGTACTTCCCCATTCTCAATGTGCACTGCGGCAAGACAACGCTGGGCGAGTTCCGGAGGCGCGTGGCCAACTTCACCGATTTCAGCCCCGACGACTGCATCCTCCTCGACCAAGAAAGCGAGGAGCTTCCCGTGGAGAGCGACAACAAATCGCTGCTGCAGCTCGGGGTGCGGCCGTTCCAGGTGATGAAGCTACTGCACCGCAAAAACCTCACAATCCCGATGAGAGAGCTGCATCCTGAGTACTTCGATCCCGCGCTGGCCCGAAAGCTGCAGACGATCAAGGCGCACCAGGAGCGCAAGCGGAAGAAGGAGAGGGAGGCGCGTTTTCGCGAAGACGACGAATGGCGGATCGAGTCTCCGAACGAGAGCGATAACTGGCAGGAGATCGACCTCCCCCCCCCCCCCAACATCACCATCGAGCACCTGGAGGTCATCGAGCGTCCTCCAATTGTGATGCTACCTGACCTTTCTCAGCCCCCCTTGCCGCCCCGCATCCTCCCCGCCCCCCCCCCACCGAGAGTGAAGAAGACGGGGAAACAGGGCTTCTTCTGCAAGGAGGAGGACCTGAAAATCGTCACCCCCCCCCCTATCGAGCCTCCACCCCCACCTCCCATATCAAAATGACGACGCGGTGTCTAGTAAGATAACTAGTAGTAGCCATGGCGAACAGCTGCAACCTCCCCAGCACGAATCTTCCACTTCTTTCCGCCGCGAGGAGAGAGGAGAAGACGCCCCAATCCCTGTTCGGCGCTCACCTTCTCCTCCCCCCTCCCCCCTCCCCCCCCCCCACAAGCCCTGCTTGCGAAGACATCATCACCAGGGCGTGTTGCTGCCGTTAGTCCCCTCGTTTTTCGCTCTCCCCCTCCTTCCGCCACTGCTGTTTTTATGCACACCAACAACGAAGGAGGAAAGTTGATTGCTGGGCATGATAGCGACGACGAAGCCTCGGTGCTGTCGAGGGGGAAGAAGGCCAAGCCGCCCCCCCCCCCTCTTTCCTATCCATCTATTGGAAGGGGTAAACCGTTGGCAAAACCCCCTCCACCACCACCTCCTTCGATGACTGCGAGGTTGGTGTCAAAACAGAGCATCTTCTGAGATTTTATAAGTAGGAGGAATGCAAAGAGGATATCTGTTCAGTATTTGTGTGTGTGTGAGTGTGTGTCTGAGTCTGTATGTTTTTGTGGATCTTTCAGATCGAAGCCTCCCCCCCCCCCTCCCCCATCGATGATGATTGGCGAATACAACGCGGACAACGACGACGATCTTTCCGCCAGGTGAGAGTAATCTAAGAGTTGGTGGGGTGCTCGTTTGGATTGGAAAACAGCATATCTGTGCACAATACGAATGCGCGCTAGAATGAATTTATTTCATGTATGTTTGAAGGTTGCATGTGGTGTGGGACTAGGCATGCATTCTGTGTATCATCATTGCGTAGTTGAATGAATTGGCACTCTTCTTTAGATTCGATCGAGAAGGGTCAAGGAAGAAGAAGAAAACGACGAAAAAGAGTAACGATATTTATATGTATATCCTATATTATATATATATATATATATATATATATATCTATATATTTATATATTGTTGATTATGCTTTACATGCTGCTTCGATTTTCCTTGGAATTGGAAGCCTTCAAATGCGCGAGCACACACATTATGCGCAGAGACACTGCACTTTTGCTACGGGCATGTTAACATCAAGCAAACAATATAAATTTGTATTTAATATATATATATATATATATATATATATATGTATACAATTGCATCGATGGTGGCATGAGTTTGGTAAATTCATTTAGAAGATAATGGAAAAGATGATGGCGGAGCAGATGATATCGCTTTGCGCTTTCAACGGGTTGTTGGGTTCATATGTACCTGCACGCATTATTATACATGTAAATGTACCTATTTTTCCACAGGACATAGCTTCGCACTTATGAATAAACGACGACGATTCCATTCAGTGCAATTTGCATGTGATAGTACTTGTAAAGTCGGTTAGTATCACGAAACTATACCTCAATTTACTTTACCATCCTCCCCCCCTTCCCCGAATAGAACAAGGCTGAGCTTGAGGCCGCATTTGACAAGGATGTTTTCAGGGTAGGGCGACACAAATATGACAACCATCCGGCCAAATAATGTATTTGCAACTGACGAAGTGCCGCAATGCTGCGAAGTAAACATCCTAGAAGGCAGCAACGGCTTTGCTCTTTCACATAACGGCGGCGAGTAACGTTTATCTGCTATCGTAGGAAAAAGAATCGCAAGTCATTCCCAAGCGGAGTTTATTCGGTAACTGCATCACCGTCTCGTGTGGGATGATGATGCCTCATACGCTTCTTTATTGAGGAGCATGCTTATTGAAAGCGATGAAAGATGAGGCTATTTGAGATGTAGTACTGACTTGCGAACATAACCAGGTGGGCTAGGCAGCTATTATGAAGACAACGAATTGAGCGTTTCCGACGACGAGGAGGAAATTGACACTGAGGAAGGTTCTGAGCAGAACGATTGATATAACACTTAGCATAATTCTTACAATGGGAGAGCGTAGTGCCAGATTCTTCCGACAGTGTGAAAATACGCACGTGTTGATAGATGAATTAGGCACAATTAATGAATACTAATATCATGTTTTTGCTAGATTTTAAATCAGGCAATTCTCCCCACCACCCCCAAACCCCTCTCTTCCCTTTCACTCATGTTAGTTTTTCATATTTGTGTGTACATAGGAATAGACGCGCTAAGACTGAAGAAGGTATTGCACGGCAGAGTGAGTATGCATCATTCACACACAGTGCCAGCGTACATGCCATGTGTTCTCTCGATTATACTCCAACCCAACAATATAGTTTATCGTACTTGCTACGCGTACTCTGATGCGTAACGCCCGCATGCATGCACGCATGAATGTGCGCGTGCCGCATGGTTGTCTGTGTTTCATCTGCAGCTCAAGGAGAAAGAACGGGCACACTACGAAAAGCAGCTTGGAATCGACCTCAAAGGCATCCAAACTGAGGTGAGCTGAAGCTGCTGTTTGGCACTTTTCGTATCCCTTCGATTTCAGCGTGTTGGTGTACGTGCATGGATCCTCTTGATGTCTTCGATGATTGCCTAGCCCTGGGGCGCTGCAGACATGGAGGACAACATACGAATGAAGTATTACAAAGCTTTGCTCCGTGCGAACAAGGAGAAACAGGAGGAGGAAGAGGACGAAGGGGATGAGGAGGATGCTGATTATAAGAGACGGTTGGTAACCACCATGAATAACCTTGGTATTTTTTGAAGTAGGTCATCGTATTATATGCATATTTGGATGCGTGTGCGTGCGTGCGTGCGTGTGTCTGTGTGTGTGTGTGCATTTGGTGTGTTGAATTCTGTGTGATCAGTTGTGTGTGATTCTGCTACTGCCAATGCCTCTGTGGGCATTATTCTTCCAGGCGGTCATCAAGCATGAGGAAAACATCAGAGAGAATACGCGACAACGTCAGCTTAGGCATTCTACAAGTGAGTCAAGTCATATAGTAAACAGTGAGTGCGTAGTACTGAACAAACACACACAAGCACACACACACACACACGCACACAAACACAGGTATATGTAACCTTAATGTTTATTTATTTGTTGATTGTATTGCATGTGCATATTATTCTCTCTCTCTTTCTCTCTCTCTCTCCCTCTCTCTCTCTCTCTCTCTCTCTCTCTCCCTCTCTCTCTCTCTCTCTCTCTCTCTCTCCCTCTCTCTCCCTCTCTCCCTCTCTCTTTCTCTCTTTTTCTCTCTCTGTGCGTGTGTGTGTATGGAAGAGAGAGAGAGAGAGGGAGAGGGGAATTTGTGTTTTCCCTTTTGCTTTATTGTGTCACTAGCCCTGCTCCCATTCTCATTATGTTCTTCACTACCGTACCAGGACGATGGGGAAAATACCGATGATGTTGTAGAGAAAATGGGTAAATCTAATGATTCTTCTCACTTGAGAAGCCTATGCTCTCTGCCTATCGAAGATGCAAAACATTAGACCGCGCGCGTGCGCGCACGCGCACACACACACGCACCACGCACACGTTTCGCACCTTAATAACAATCTCGATACTTAAGCACCGTGTTGTTTGGCAGTTATTCCTGAGTCTGAGAAGCAGTATCTTAGCGAATGGAGGATAACAAAGTACTACTCTTTGGTTCGATGCGGCAATAACAATCCATCCGTGCACATGCACATGCCGCAGACCTCGATTACTGTTGTGTTTGTTGTAATTAGACAGCTGCATTTGCTGTTGAAATTCGTTCTTCTGAAGATATGTTGTAGAACACGTTATTGTATATGTATAAATGATATATATATATATATATATATATATATATCACAGGCAAGATCCAGACGATCTGCACCGTGTTTACCGGCCGAATATTGGTAATGATGAAGGAACATATGAGTCCTGATGTTCGTAATTATGCACGACTAGATAGGATATTAGAGCAGAGGCTGCTTGCATATTCATATGCGCTTTGGTTGGCGTCAACTTTTGGAAAATCGAGCCTGAACTGCTACCCATTGTCTCCCACCGACTTTGCGGTCTTGCTACTTATCGATCCGCTCGTTGCTGGCGTTTCATTCCGAGTATTGTGTGCTGCAGGTATGAAGCGAAATCGGGAGTTGTTTGAGAATAAACTGGGATATTAGGAAGGACCGCACTTCCTAGCCGATCTGCTGCTTTCTCATTGCCGTGATTCGAGTTATGGTGGTGGAAGTGAAGTCATTTACTTGTTCAATAACTAGCGCAGTTTAGGTTTGACTAAGCCTACTTGCATGTGTGTTATGCTACGTGCGACAATAAGACATGATGGGTATCTTCAAACACGCACAGCTAGACAGCAAACGCGCTGCTGAGAGTTTCAAATTTTGTATATGTAGCGTAAATCTAGATGCATGTGTGCATTTTCTTACTGTCCATGCACACGTACATGCTGCTGCGCGACAACACTGCTGCTGGCTTGTCATCCTTCACAACGGGTGGGCATGTTCACATGCATGCGTACGCTGCAATCAAATATTACAGCCATTCCGCGGTATTTACGTTAGCGATACGTACACAAAGATGCCACGCGTTTTTGAGGAGACTATCTGTATGATTTAAATCATGATCATGCCCATAGATGCATGTCGTATCGTAGCATGACTTAGCTAGCTAGTCATTAGATGCGCACCTAGCTAGTTAGCTTCTAGCTTGATGATGCAATAGGTATCATGTCACACACATGTATCAGGCTGAACTGTTGATTTTACTTCCACAATGCGCATGTTATGTAGACAGATCGAACAGGACGATAGGATTTGTGCCCTACTATTACGAGAATAAGGTCTCTCACCACGCCTCATAATTGTTTTGGAAACGTCTATAGCGACTATCTCTTTCTTTTATATATGGAACAACGCTCAGTCTCTAGAACTTTGAATAAACACTGAGACTGGTGCTGGCGAAACTCTGTCTGCTACTCTGTCATATACATGTGCTTCCTGCGAGCTGAATTGAATTGAAGGCCAGGTGCACAATGTGCGAATTCACGTACCTGGATGCAATCACATGGCTTGATCCAGCGCAGTTTGACGTCTTTCCAGTTGAGACCTCCCCTTCACACGTGCACAAGAAATGCAAAAAATGAACAAGGGCAAACTGAGCGCCCGTCCAAATTGACGGGGGATGGGGTGGGTAGGTAGATGCTTGCAGCATTGAAACAACACGAGATGCACGTGTCTTCATCAAAAATCTGCACTGGCACAGCAGAGAAAGGTTGTTTTGAAATGTGTGCACAAGTTGATTTCAAATGCATTGATCATTCTGATGATTCAGATCGTGTGCAAAATGACAAAGATGAAGTGCTAAATTCAATGAAACAATGTGACAAACTTTGGACACCAGCCGAAATGTTTCAAGTGTGTTCAAAAGTGGACGATGCCAGGAAAATGTTCGATTTTGTCCTCAAAAAGCGTGAAAATTCTAATCAATCCATTCGCGGCGCTTCATTGAAATGAACATTTTGAAAACGTTTTTGTCACATTGTCACATTTTTCTTTGCATGCATCCATGAAAAAAGAAATCATGCATGGAAATTGAAAACATTTGCACTTACGTTTTCATGGAGTGTCATCATCTTTTCAAATTCCAAAAGCGCCCGCAACAACCACCGCCCGTTCCACCGACCAATAATGCGACGAACGAAAAGGGAAACTACCTCACCCACTCCAACCCACCTCCACCTAGCCATGCTAGCATGTGTCACGCTAGCACGTCATGAATCCGCGATCAGGCATAATAGACACAGCAATACACTATATATATTTTGTGTATTGCATGTCTATCATAGGCACAACATGCTAGCATGACAAAATGCTACGGCTCCATTGGCATATCGCTCGTTTTCACATGACAATGTGTCCATGCATGAACATTTCAACGCCGGGGGGCAATGTGCATGCGGCATGCAACGTCTCCTTGATCACCGCACCAACCCGTGCTAGCGCGGTGTATACCACGGCGTCACAATGCGGCGCTAAGCTTTCGTCTCTACGCATTTTCCTCGTCAGCTCGCTGTTTCCGAAGTTGATTCCAAACTTTTTCCCGCAGCGTATTAATGTGTGGCGGTGACCATTCGTCTTGGACTCCGTGATGAGGCAGCGACAGTTGATGCGACGGAGGGGATGAAGTGTGCTCCAGCCCACGGCCTGGACTAGCTTTCAGACCTTTTGTTTCCACTGTCTTAGTGATCTGAAACGTGGCGCAAAAGTGCCGCTGCAGTGCGTGAATTCTTCTGAGCTCACGAACTGCGTCGGTTTTGGTGGCGACAGGTGTGCCATTCATGCTGACTAGACGCCAGCCTCGCCGTATGCCGACGTTCCTCGCCTGGTCATGGGTTTGGACGACAAAGTTGCGTCTGTCCAGCTTGCACACGCCCCGGTCGGTATCGAAGCGGTAAGTGTGTTTGGTGTCGGTCCCAGGGAGGACGCCTTTCTCGACGTCCGAGGCAAAAAGACCGCACACCATGAAGCAAGGAAACATGACGTAGAGCCACGGCCCTGTCAGGACGGCCTCCAACCACAAGATCGTGCACAGACGGATTCCAATGTCCTGCGGCCATGTGAGCAGGGAAGCTACTACGATGTCCCAATCCGTTCCCTCTTTCTCCATGGATTGGTACCCCAGTACAAGCACTATGAAAACACAGCCTACTGAGACCACCACGCAAATCACTGCGGCAACAATGTCCCTCAATACCCACTCATTGTGAGACGGTCTGATGCTAGATTGACGCACGAGGGTCGTCAGCCCGCAGCAGCATTCAACCGTTTTGGTACCGTTCTCTTCCATATCCAACGGGCCTTTTTTCCAAGACTGACTCGCTTTGGCTTGGGTTCTAGTCCTTTTGCTCTCATTTTCTGATATGGAACCGACGGGCACGCCGAGACTGGTTGTGGTGCGCAAGAACAAATTCTGGTTGCTGTCAAAATCGTCAACCCTGTCTAGACTCCGTGTCCCGCGTGAGCTCTCTGCGCTACCCGATGACCTTATCTCAGATCCAGTCGCTCTTTGGCCTGGATCTTCAGCCGCCACGGACTGCATGTCCAGTGTGCTCTTGAAGGCTTTTGCACTTTGCAACCTTTTGTACCTCCTACCTGCATTCGCTCCGACCAACCCTGCTTCCACCCCGACGGCCCCCGACGCGGCTGCAGCAGCAGCTGCTGTGTTTCTCTGGTCAGCCGCCAAAATACCTTCATCTTTGTTCTTCTTTCTGCTGAGGCCATCATCATCATCATCACCGTCGTCTCCTTCTCCAACACGGTCTTGGTCCATATCGTCATCGTTGGCATCATCCTCGATCTGCAAACCAAAATCGTATTCCATTTCTCCCATGAGCACGGAAACGACCCAGAACAACCAAGGTATCGCGGCAACGAGACCAAGCGGCGTGAAGTTAATTCTGAACTCCTTCGGTGTCTCTCGTGAAAACATGGATGCGACCAGTAATGGCAGTGGAAACCCAATGAACAATGCCACAACGGCCACTGCGATGTTTCCTCGAATGAATCCGAGCTTCTGTTCTGTTCCTAGCAGGAGCGCGCATACGGCAGCCGCGTTGAGAATGAGAAGGGAGAGGATCATGACTCGTTTTTTCGAATCGATATGGTCTCCGGGCATTCGGGTGAAGATAGACATCCAGGGGTGTCTTCTTCGGACGGCAAGAACCACCGATTTTTTCCAATTAGCGGCTGAACGAGGTTCCTCGAAATGCAGTTTGCGTGTTTGGTTGAGACTCCGATAGAACTCACGCTCGTTTCTCTCAACGGCTTCTTTGGTCGCAGCCGTGCTCTTGTCATAGAACATAGCCGTGACGAAGAGAGCTGCGAGAAACCCGAAGAGGATAACAGTCAATGCCATGGTGGCACTCTTGGCCGGGTTGTAAGCACTTGTGTTTTTGATATCGGTCGCTGAGATCGTGTTCACTTCCACTTGAAACGCCATGCTGCAATGTGTTGTTGCATTAGGGTTGCAATGGACATGGTGTTGTGTGCATGTGTGCTCTTTCTCTACTCTCTCTCTCTCTCTCTGTGTCTCTCTCTCTCTCTTTCCTGCAAGCACACACCTACACACACCTACACACACAGAACAGAGGAAGACGGTGAGGAAGATGGCGGAGAGATGAAAAAGAGAGCTTGAAAGAACAAATTAACGGAGGAAACTATATCTGAGGTGTATTCAGTTTCTTCATTCCCCCTCCCCCCCCCTCCATCTCTCGCATCCTTTCCGCACAACCTTCTCGTGCTGAACGATGTGAGATGCGAGCTGTTGCAAACGTGCACATTCTTTCCATCCCGTTGGGACGATCCGACGAACGACACACCGGTCGTGTTCCATTCTCTCGCCGCCAGGTCCCAGAACATGCATTCGGTTCCCTCCCCGGTACTCAGGTTCCCTCCCTGCATTGATGGGATCTCGATGCGGAAGGGTTGTGCGTCATAACCCGAGAGATCGAGCGTTTGGTAGTTGTTGGTAGCGTCTTTGACCTGCACCGTAACGATGTTGCGCACCCGCCTCCTGACATTGCTACTGCCACTACCTTCTCCAGCTGCTACGGCCTCAGTCACGTTTTCGGGGTACAGAGTCGTGTTGGTGACTGCTACGAGGGAGAGCAGCAGATTTCCTGTAACGGTGTTGATCGGCGGAAACTGCGCTCGGGTGTGGACGAGAGGGGCGGATGCGTTACTAATTGATTTTGAACGTGAGAGATGGGGAGGAATAAGAAGAGAAGGGGGGCGTAAGGGATGGCCGGGAATGAGATGAGATGGGTTGGCGAGATGGAAGAAAGAGAGAAAAGGGAGAGAGAGAGTGAAAAGAGAGATATAGAGAGATATGAGAGAGAGAGTAAAAAGAGAGAGAACCGAGAGAGAGATAGAGAGAGAGAGAGAGAGAGAGAGAGAGTGAGTGAGAATGAGAGAGAGAGAGATGAGAGATAAAAGAGAGGAGAGACCTGTAGCCGGTTGAGTCCGATACTGTTTTCACCGCCAGAGCCACCGAGGAGCGTTTTCTTCTACGATACTGCTGCGGGGTTGCTGCGTTGGGAGAGTAAATTCTGGCACCGTCATCACCCGCGACTCTCCGCGCCCCGATCCATACGGTCAGATTCATTAAAATAGAGACGACTCGGTTTGCTCTCTCTTGCCCACCACCGTTACCGCCGCCGCCATCACTGCTTTCTGCACCGCTCTGCTGCAACAAGTGCAACAAGCCACGAGGGGGACAAAATAAAACAAGGAAAATTCGAGAAAAAGGAAGATATCATTAGAAGCACTTTCTTCAAGACTCTGAAGGCAAAAACAGGTCAAAACAAGGAAATGGGTACGAACGGTAGACTTCCGGGGTGTAGGGGGGTTTATCTCATACGTGTCATCGTTGTTACCGCCGAGATGATGCTAGACACCGAACTGACTGAGGACGCGACGAAGTCGTTGACGTTCGGTTCGAGGAGAACTGAGGTGGTAGTGGCGGAGGCGGCGGCCAAGCTAGAAGGAGGCGGGACAGCGCTCAAGTTGGAAAGAATTGTGAGGGTCCGTTCTGTGACCTGCTCGATGATGGATGAAGAACAATGTACATCAATGATGGCATGACGGTCAGCAAACTCTCTCTTTTCCCATCTTTCTTCCAAGTCTCTCTTTCTCTCTCTCTCCCTCTCTCCCCTTTCCTCCTTGATGTTTTCAATGTCCTGTCCTTTTTTTCCAGACCAATGACCTCCTACCTTGTTGGATATTTCCACTGCTCTCCCTTCGGGGTAGTGCGTGAGCTGGTCTACAAGCCCCGCAACAGTTGCCCGAGGCAGGGACCTTGCAGAGCTCTGCGCTGCTGACAAGCTAGGGCTCACCTCCGCGACTAGAGAAAGGAGGCTCTCTCTCGTGGAAGTGGCCTCCTGGATTGAGATCCTGGTAGCCCTTGTGGCGCTAGTAGCGTTAGGGCCTGGGTCGGCCGCAGCATCGGCGTTGCGCAGCAGCAGCGACGCCACGCCCAATGCGCCGACGACGAAACTCTGCGTACTTCCTTCCTGCACTCGCCCTTCAAGATCACGAGAGAGGGCGGCGAGGGAGACGTTGTTCGGGAATGGCTCCACGCTCAGCCTGATTTCTTCATGGGCCGCGGCGCCGTTGGAATCGAAGACGGAGGCTTGGATCCGCGTGGCGGTTGAGGCTGAAGAGGCTGATGTTGACTGTGACGCCAGAGGCCCGGGGAGCTGGGTCTCGAGGTAACCGCTGCGTCTTCTGCCGCAGAGAGAAACCAGCCGTTTGGCCGCTCCGCCAGGCTCAGAACCTCCTCCCCCTCCTCCCCCGTCCACCAAAAAATCCCCATCATCGTCGGTGATGATCAGTGAGAATGAGTAGGTGAGAGGAACATCGGCGTCCTCGTACCCCTCGCATGCAAGTTGGAACTGTGTCTGGAGCGCGTAGCCGCTCGCCGGGGTCGCCGAACAGCTCCCTAGCCTAGGCGGCGTGTTCACAACGACAACAAACGACGCTCGTCCGGCGAAAGGGGAAGGGCCTGCGGCATCCGTGACCGTCAGTTGGAAGGACAGCTGCGTCCGGACCCCTGCCGTGAACGTCGAGGGATCCAACGCCTTCCGTAGGATCTCGGCTGGGATGTGGAGGTACGTGCTGTTGTGGCGGCTGTGACCGATAGCCGCCGTCGTGATGTTAGAAGGCGAGAGCAACGACGGAAGGTCCAAGACATAGCTCTTTGTCCCGGTATCCGTGGAAACCTGGCACGTCCAGTTATAACGCAGGGTCTTTATCGACGATGGGGCCCATGAGGAAGAGGAGGAAGAGGAGGAAGATCTCTGGACGACATGGCTGACGAGCCGCAGATCGGTATCAACATTGAGGGTCCCTGGACCTTTTTCGAACGGTGAATCGCCAGGCGGTCGGTCGATGCTGACGCTCGGCGTGCCGATGCTGACGACACTGACCCGTTGGGTAGCGGTGCTTGTGCGTCTAAGGGTAGCATCGCCATCAGGATTGGACGAGACGTTGACGCGCGCCTCGTAGAGCCTTCCCGCTACGAGCACGCTTGCGTTGACCGACAGAATGGAGGATGCGGAAGACACTGGAGGCAAAGGCACGATCTGCCGCGAGAATAAATCGACTAGCGACCATGCGTACCGGAGGTGCGAATTGTTGCCACTGGGCCCACGCGATGGATCGTAAGAGCTGCTGGCGTCGAACACCACCGGAGAGAGGTAGGCAGGGACTACTTCCCGCTGGCCGCCGCCGTTAATCGCGGCTACCAACGCAGGGTAAGACCCCGTGAAGACCTAGCATGCAAATATATAAACAAGAGTGTGTGTGTGTGTGTGTGCATGTTCAGATATAGGGCTCAGTAATTAGGGATGAGCAGTCGGTCGTACTGCATGATGAGACTTAGAAAAGTCTCTAAAAAATGTCTGAGGATGACAGAGAGGATAGGACCTTGAACGTGATGTTGGCGATAGCGCTCACAGCAGACCCAGCGACCGTGGCTGCGAACGCTTTGAGCCTGAACTCATAATGTGCATCTGCCGTTAGCGTTCCCACAGGCAGATAGAGGTACGCAGCGGTCGGATCGGCGAGGGGTACCGATACTAACCCGTTGTTGTTTTGGTTTGTGCTGTTGCTGTTGGTGACGGTGTTGATCTTATATGCGGACCACTGCGAAACTGCGATGATCGTCTGCGTAGTCTGGACGCTCTGGCTCATGCTACAGGTTGGCGGGACCACTTGGACTTCCAGCCGGAAATCTTCCCAAACGGGCACCGCGTCGATGGTCAGCGGGGCCGGGAGGATGAAACTCGGTTGCGCGCCGTTCTCCTGAACCATTATGTTGTGCATAACTCAGAGTTAGACAAGAAACAAATGATGATACCATGTATAAGGTCATTTAGATTAGAGAGAGAGAGAGAGAGAGAGAGAGAGAAAGAGAGAGGTATCTACACACTGTGTACAAAAGGAGAAGCTTGTAGAACAGAAAGGAAGATATAAAGAGAAATAATGGGATGCGAAGAAAGAGATAATAGGGAAGGAGGTTAAAAAGAAAAAAATGGAGATTGCATGCGGAAGGGGGTCAGAAGAGAGGTGAATGTCTATTGCATCTAACAATAAATCTGTTATTTTTTTCAAAAAATTTCTCTTGCCCTCCTTGTTCTATGATTTACTGATTTACAACTTTTCAGGTAAAAAGCACCTTTGTGATGACATGAACGGCAGAAGAGGTTTGGTGTAAGAAGTTGGTCGCATTCACTCGAATCTTCATCGCGTAGCCACTAGTGAGGTTGAAAACGGGAATGGAGACTACTGCCTTTGACGATTGTGTTGCTTGGGC
This sequence comes from Bigelowiella natans CCMP2755, assembly GCA_000320545.1. Taxonomy (NCBI): domain Eukaryota; phylum Cercozoa; class Chlorarachniophyceae; genus Bigelowiella; species Bigelowiella natans. The sequence continues at coordinate 28,273 of ADNK01002452.1, forward strand.
AAAGACCACTTCGATTTCTTCCAAGGATCTCAGCTGCGATGAAGGTGTGCCGCCACTTTCGATGAGCTCCCACGATACGCTGAAAATGTGCACACATGACCTTTCCATTAGGTGGTTTCATAAGGTTCAAGCCCATTCTCAATGTGGTTATACCCCTACCCAAATGCACATATATGTATATTTTTAAATAAAGAAATGGCGAACACTCTCCCCCCCCCCCCTCCCCCACCACACACAATTGCAACATGGCACAGGCACCTCATATTTCTTCCTGCAAAGCCTCCAAGCTGCGCAACTACGGTCACGTGCGTTTCGCAGATACCAAACGCTGAAGCCGCAAGGAGGGTCACCGTCACCTGTGGAGGCACCTCTGGCGCTAATACCGCCACGATCTGTGCATTGTTTGATGCGGAGGATGATAGGGTACCTCCTGCTCCAATAACGGTGCCAGAATTCAGCTCGAGTAAGTTCCCAGGGCCGAGAGTTGTACCTCGACCGAGCCGGACATGCAAGACTGTAACGGTATGGAAGTAACACACCGGACTTGCTCCAAGTTTTAAAAGAATAGGTGGCGCGAATAGGTACGTGCAAAGCGATGACGCGAATTGCAGAGAAGGAACTAACTCCGTTGGTCGGTTGTACATCATGACGATGTACGTTGCGTCATCCGAGAATTGCGCTTTGATCGCCGTCGGGCCTAGTGAACCGTATGTTTTTTTGGTGAAAAAGTTATGAAGAAGATTCAGGATTATTTGTGCATCAGTGCTTCCATGTGCGTGTCGGCAAATCACCAAAGAATACGATAATGTACGGTGATATTGTTACTAACAGTTAACATATAGCAAACACGTACCAATCATCGTTGGCATGCTTGTTATAGGCGTCTAAGAGAAGAAGTTGTCCAAATGGACGTAGAAAACAATTATTAGAGTATTTGAAACCAGAGCACATAGGCATCATAGCTTCACCGATTTTTGTTATTATTAGGACATTGAGAGTCTATGAAAAGAGTGCCTGAAACTGAAACTAGAATATTGAGGCATGCTTTTGTTTGCATTGCAATTTCCCCCTAACCTGTGTCCCGGGCGAGACTGTTGGTGAAGTCGTTGGCGAGGCCGTTTTTGGCGAGATTGTCGTCGGCGAGGTTGTCGTAGGTGAGGATGTCGTCGGCGAGGTTGTCGTCGGTGAAGTTGTTGGTGAAAAATTAGGCACCTATTTCATACATGCGATTAGCAAATAGCAACATTAGAAATTGACTCTGACAAAGGAAACCCATATTGACAATACCGCAAAGAGGAAAACAGAATATCTAACAAACTAAGGTTTAAAGCTTGCGGCGCTGGTAGTAACCTCAAAACTGCACGGAGCTCCATTTAAACATGCTTCGGCTCCCTGACTGGCTCCGTCAGAATCACCATCAACTACGACAAGGCCAGTTGGACCTGTTTCCGTGCTGCAGTTAGTACAAGTCATCCGCTCATATGTTATGCCGCCGTCTGAAGAGAACTCAAATGTTCCGGCCCATGCATTCCAGTTCAGATTCCATGTTGTAACGGAACGTATGGAGTCTGCGCATTCGTCCAAAACGACCGATCCTCTTGCGAAGAAACCATTAACCACTGTTGTGCCATCGACGGCTATGGCAACAATGCCATCATTGCTACCTCCATTCCCAGTAGTGACTCGCACGCACATCTGCGTCTTGAATAGATAGTCAGGGAGGGGGAATGAATATTTTTTTTCTATCCACCATACTTCATTATAAGCCTCCCAGTAGTTGAAAAGTTGATATAATATTGTATGAATTTTTGGTAAGGAGGGGGCAGAATAGAGCAGCAATGTGACTTGTTGTAAGTACTCTCACACTTACACACACACACACACACTCACAGAGAGAGATACATGATGAACTGCGGCCAAGCTCACTTGGTTAGATTGTGATACGAAAACAGGCATACACACACATACACACATATACTCACATGCACACATTTTCACTCTTTCTCTCTCTCTCTCACATACACGCACACACACACACATATACATTATACTTGGTTGGATTATGATACGAAAAACATGCATGTGCATGCAGCTCAAACTCACTACTTGAACCCCCGACCCATCCCCCGACCTACCCCCCCCAACCTTACCCTAAATTTTAAAGCGACGGGTTATATCAACTATTATGTATGTGTATGCGCTAGCTACCAATTAAGATGGCTGAAATATATTAACGCTATCGCATAGTGGCACATGTGGCACACAAATAGCAGCTGAACGCCACTGGAGGAGAAATTAAAAAAATCATACCTGTGTGGGCGCGACCGTCGCAGGGCTGGTTGTAGGGGCAGCGAAAGGGGCAGTCGATGGCGCCTACGCACACCGAAAAATCAAGGAGAATGAGGAATTGCATATTTACATGCACCCAATACATCGAGCGCTCTGGATGCTCTTTCATCATCACGTAGGATCAGAAAAAACTGTACAGAGAGAATATACAATTTCATCATTCGCATCATACCCCTCCGGATACCACGAAGACATAAAATCTCAATTTTTTAATGGGGCATAGGAAGAACTTTGAAAGACACATGCTCTCCAATCTCGAGAGAGGAAATGGAAAAATAAGACCCTATGCGTTCAGGAATAAAAACTGCTGATGATGAATTTCACAATTCTGTTGGAAAAAGTAAGCATCCTGACCTGCGTTGGAGTGAACGTGATGGTCGGCGAGTTCGTTCCATATCTATACGTTCCGGGGTAGACCACTAGCACTTTCGAGGCGGAAAACGGAGCGGCAAAGATCCGCCCGTCAGGCGCCATCGTATGCGAAATATATTTGTCAGATCCCGAGCCATAATTCTCGCTAAGCTGGTAGGAAACGTTCCGCAGCGGGTCAATCACCAGCACTTTTGATACCGACGAGCGAGGCGCAGCAAAGATCCGCCCATCTCCTGCCACCGCGCTCATCCGATATTTATCATCATTTGAACCGTAATCCTCACTAAGCTGGTATGATACGTTCCGCGACGGGTCGATCACTAGTACTTTCGAGGCATAATTAGGAGCGGCGAAGATCCGTCCGTCCTGGGCCACCACATTCGTCGTATATTTGCTATCCCCTAAGTAGCTTTCGCTGAGCTGGTAGGAGATGTCCAGTAACGGGTCGATCACCAGCACTTTCAGTGCATGAGAAGGAGCAGCAAAGATCCGCCCGTCCCGCGCCACCGCGCTCGTCAAATATTTGCTATTCCCTAGGTAGCTTTCGCTGAGCTGGTAGGAGATGTTCCGCGACGGGTCGATCACCAGCACTTTCATTGCATTGAAAGGAGCGGCAAAGATCCGCCCGTCAGGCGCCATCGTATGCGAAATATATTTGTCAGATCCCGAGCCATAATTTTCGCTAAGCTGGTAAGAAACGTTCCGCAGCGGGTCGATCACCAGCACTCTCAGTGCATCAGCAGGAGCGGCAAAGATCCGACCGTCAGGCGCCACCGCGCTCGTCCAATATTTTCTCCCATTCCCCGAGCCATAATCCTCATTGAGCTGGTAGGAGACGTTCCGCGACGGGTCGATCACTAGAACTTTCGATGCATGAGAAGGAGCGGCAAAGATCCGCCCGTCAGCCGCCACCGCGCTCGTTCGATATTTATCACTCCCCGAGCCGTAAT
>ADNK01002450.1:0-52500 GCA_000320545.1 Bigelowiella natans CCMP2755
TTGTAAAAAGAGGAAAATGAAGGGGGGGGGGCAAGGTTGGGGGAGGGCGGGGGTTTCAATCGCAAAGACCATAGTTTTTAAAAACCTGATTTAGGCGTTGGTAAAATGCGGAATTCGAGGAGGTAATCAATAGACCTTTGAGAGATTGGTTTTCTTTCTACCGACTTCTTTCTCCCCATCCCTTTCTGTTCTCGTGACGAATACAGAAAAATGTTACGGTTTTTGTGGTGGGGTGGGGGGGGGGGGGCGCTTATTGAAGTTCCAACAGAGAGAGTCATATTTCGGCCGAAGTTCATCACATTTCTGCCGCATCATCGGCCATGTCGCCGCACAGTCGTGTTGTTCAGTGTTGTTGTATTTACACGTAACTCCTTCCCTCTTTCCCCTTGGTGCTGTTGGCAGGTCGTAGACTCAAATCGGGGATATCTGTATGCCTTGTGCTACAATACCACCATTATGGTGTGGAAGATGGTAATATGACGATGGTGGATTGCGAAATGATGATGATAGCACAAACACACCGTCACGCTAGGTTGTGATATATGTGCGGCGAGCTCGTGCGCGCGGCTATAGATGTCTGTTTTGTACACAAACGGCGACTGTAAGAGCATTGCATCTTCACTGAAAAATGTGCGGGAAAAGGGATGGAATGCGCGTGTGTTTCTACGCACGCGCATTCGTGTGTGCGTGCGTGTGTGTGTGTGTGTGTGTGTGTACGCTTGATTCTGTTCTCATTTTTCATATGTGATCACGGCGTCTCGCCAAAACAACGAATTAGCAAAAGGACGGGTACCTCAGCCTGATAGCTACGAAGACCGACGTGGTCAACAACGCGATTTCAGTGCTTAACGAGGATGAGGACATATCGAGGTCCAACGAGGACGACTGGACTGCAGAGGATTTTAGCATCGTTTCCATCCACGTAATTGATAGCTTGGCTAGTGATAATTTTGTTATCACCGTCGTTTTCATTAGGCATGTAATCATTACATCGCATTTAACACGATAATGATAAAGGCGCTAACCCCCCCCCTCTCCCTCCCCCCCCACGCAACTATTCTCCAGTATAACCCTAACAATACTAGACAATAAGTCAAGATTGCTGCGATAACTCGATCATGGGACTGCCCCGAACCACACTACACTAAATTTTGTCCCCCCCCCCCCCCCCCCCCACCAAACTCTATCCCCCCTCACCTCACCTCACCTCACCTCACCTCACCTCACCCGCATTTATAGGTGGTTCCCCGATCCGAGTCGGAGAACGCCGTTCTAGTAGCCATCACCAACCACGGCCATAGGATCTTCTTCCACATCGAATCTTACGTGGAGTCGGTGAGCCTGTGGAGGAGCTGCCTTCAGGTCCTCCACGTCTACCAGTGCCCATCCGAGGTGTCGCAGCAGCGGGGAAGGGCGCAGATAAGCGCGCGGTATGTCAAAGACAGGTCGCCTGAGTCGGTGAGGAAAGCCTACTACTTGGGAGGAGTCACGATGCTAGCAGATTCAGTCAATCATGCACAGGTAACTATATAATATATATATATATATATATATATATATGTATATATTTGCTAATTTATTCATTTATTTATTTGTTACGGGGCTTCTGTCGCTACTCCGCCATATCACACACTTTGCATCCCCCGTCGGCCCCCCCCCCTTCTTTTGGGGGTAAATTAATAATTAATAATCCCGCCCTTGCTTCGATCGACAGACGTTTCGGATAAACCACCCTGCGAGCACCAGTAACAGCCTCATCTTCATCCACGAGGAGACGTGGAGGGCGCAGTACAACCACGCCCCGCAAGAGGCCGTCGAGTGCGACAACGAGGTCGGCGGGCACATCCTCGCCTTCGCCGAGATCCCGCCCATCGGCCAGATGGCCGGGTCCTCGTCGCAGTACTACTTCCACAGCAAGGAGAAGCTGCCTCTGAAGGGCCTCCGGCCGCTCGCCTACCAGCACGTGTTTCCGTCGCGCCACTTCATCGTGCTCACGAACAAGGAGATCGCGGTGTACAAGAAGAACCGCCCCTTGGACCTGCTCTGGAAGACGATGGCGGGGACCCACAGCGTCTCCAACGCGCTCTTCAACGATATGTCCTTCGTGGAGCTCAGGGCGATGTATCTCGCGCTGATCTGCGACCCGTCCTCCTACGGCGGCAAGCCCGCCATCAAGCATAGAGCCAAGAGCAGGTTCCTGGACCTGCCGGTGCGACTCGAGGGTAACGGCAGCTTTCTCCACCAGCGGTCCACCATCCACGATGCCATGTACCGCTATGCCTCGAGGGCCCTGCGCCCGGTGTGGATTTGGACGGTGTGCTCGGAGAAGCGAGGCGTATCGATGTTCCGCTACCTGACGGTTGACTGGGAGCGGATCGTGCCCCCCGTGAGGGCGCTGCGGAAGTTCATCGCCGAGTCGTCCTCCTCCTCGAGCGGGAGGGGGGGGGTGGGGCTTGGGAAAGACCTCTTCAGCGCCATCAGCATCCTGCCCGACCGCCCCCCGGTCAAGAACGATCAGAGGGTGGCGGAGAGGAAGAAGAGGGAGCTCAAGTCGATACGAGCGCTGCTCTACCTGCTCGACGTGTGCTTGGAGGCCTTCACCATCCTGCAGCTGTGTACGGAGGGCATTAACATCGAGGCCCTGCGAGAGCAGCTAGACGCGCAGGCCAAGACGCACCTTCGCACCCTGAAATTCTCTCTGATTGTCACTACGACTCACGGGTTGCAGCTGCTCAAATCGCTGATCGACGCCGTCATGTACCTGAGGTAGTAGTATTTAGTTGTAGTAGTAGTAGTAGTAGTAGTAGTAGCACAGATAGCAGTGTAACAGCATGGAGATATCGATAGACCTTTTGCCAATATAATTCTTAGTTTTTTTGCTATGAGAGAAACCGCTAGCTTTTCCAATTTTTCCTTTCTAAGTACTAGCGCCAGCTCACTGACACATCACTGCTGCTGCTTTTTGGAGAGGCAGCAACCATACTAGATAGAGAACGAACGTATGATCAAAATGCACGCACACACAAACACACACACACACACACACACACACACACACACACATACTTCATATCTTGCACGGCAATAACCGACGTTCGCTATCCTCTCCCCCTCCTCCTCCCTTCTTACCAGACGGGAAGATAGCGTGGGAGAATTATTCCACAAAAAATGCAGCATTCTCTTCGGCAAGGGCGACTTCGAGTACTTCAAGGGCCTCAAGAGCCTCCACGAGGCGAGAAAGGAGGAGAATTTCCACGATAAAACCCGCAGAAACCGTCACTTGGAAAAGGCGCTGAGATACTTTAAGGGGGCCGCACATGGATCGGACTTTAAGATTCGTAAGGTGGGTTCTATGCTATGCATGAAACAGCGTAACGTAACGACACGCGGAGTGTGTTTCCTGCCGGAGCCCTTGTTTGTGAGGAAGGCGGCCTTGTTTTTATTCAAAGACTTCAAACCCTGCTACTACTACTACCACCACCACCACTACTACTTCTACAACTTACTATTACTCCTCAATACTACGAGCGCTACCACCATATATAACTGACACGAAATTCTATCAACTCTCGCCATTCTCCCCATCGTCTCTTTCCTCCTCCTCCTCCTCCTCCTCCTCCTCCTCCTCCTCCCCCTTCCTTGCTGTGGAAACAGGTTTGCGAGAATCTGCAGAAGCTCAAGTACTACCGCGGCGTGGTGGTGCTGGCGCTAACCCGAGCGACGCTCGTACAGAACGACAGCGTGCAGGCCCCCGCCTCCAGCTTCGGCGAGGCCTACGAGCGCTCGATTGATGCGGATATAGGCTTCGATGGCAGAGCCCACGGCGAAAACAGCAGCAGCGCGAGTGCCTCGTGGAAGGCCAAGGAGATCCACACCTGCCACCGGTGCATTCTCGACATGTTCCGGTTCCTGCTCATCACCAAGCAGGATGCGGCCCCGCCGCAGGTGGACCAGGAGGACCAGCTCCGCCTCGGCGACTCGGGGGAGCTCAAAGAGCTCCGCGACAGCGCCGTGCAAGAGGCGCTCAACGCCAGCGAGGACGACCACGGAGACTTCCTCAGGAAGCTATTCGAGTGGTTCGTGGACAACGACAGGGCCAAGCACCTCACCCGGCTCAAGTCGCCGCTGCTCATCAGCTTCCTCGAGAGCAAGATGCAGATTATACCCTCCTCCTCCGCGGACGATACCAAGCACAACCTCGGGGGGGCCTACATGATGAAGAAGTACGCCGGGGTGCTGCACAAGTGCTACTACGAGAGCAGCGAATGGCAGAAGGCCGTCGATCTCCTCTTCCAGATCGGCCGCAGCGACCAGAAGGCCTGGAGCCTGTCGGAGAAGATCAGCCTCCTTAGAAAGTGCCGCGACTACGCCAACAGGATTCGCCGCGACTCGAGGTTCGGGTTGGACGAGGACTGGCTAGCCGCGCTAAATGACAACATCATTTATGCCGATATCCAGCAAAAGCTACTCCTCGATCTCAAGACGCTGCTCGACGACCTCGAGAGAAGAGCGGGAGCTCAACATCCCAATGGAGGGGGGGGGGGGGGGGGCGAACGGAGGAGGACTTGAAGCTGGAAACGGCACAAGCGCTTGTGGCCCAGTGTGAGAAAGGCCTGATCGAAAACCCGTTGACTCTGATTAATATAGCAAGAGAAGCGAAGTTCTTTGAGCACTGCCTCCATGTCGCCAAGGTGCAGCAGCTTCGCGACCAGACGTACATAAAGACGTGGTGGAAAAACCTAATCATCATACGCTTTAAGCGCGCGAAAAGGCAGAACAAAAGCTGGCGAGACGAGGTGTGATTAACATATTATATATATATATATATATATATATATAATATAAATATAAATTTTATATATCATATTTTTCTACCAAAAGTCTTTTTTCCTTTTCTCCAATTCCTTAGAAGACATGATGCTTATTGCTTCTTTCTCTTGCCACAATTCGGCATAACACGACACACAGTACTCCCCCAACCTGGTTGGAGGGAAGCTGTCCGTGCGAGACTTTTCGTTCGTCTCGTTGCGTTACTTCTGACCCCACTCTCGTCCACGTTAGTTTCTCACCGAAATGCCGTCGGAATTCTCGGACGATCCTGTCATGTTCCCTGCGGCCTTTATAGCAGAGCTGCTGGAGAAGCTGAACCAGAAGTACACGTTGCATAACAAGAAGGAGACGTTTGCGCTGCAGTTTTTCCGCAAAGTGAAAGTGCCGCTCCGCGCTCAGATCGGTGCGTACGAACAGCTGTTAAATAAAGCGGATAAGACGTTGACGAAGACACTCGTCGAGAGCGTCATTCGCCTCGTGGAAGATGCATCTAAGAATGAGAATGAATTCTTCAACAACGCCGCGGGATTATATAACCTCGTCCAACGGGCTTCCAGTAGGGCGGACTCTAGCTATAATGTTCCTGTGGATAGCAGACGTAAGCTCAAGGATCTTCAAGTAAAGATCAACGGAGCTTTCTAGATCTGTATGCCGAAAACAGTGAATGGCGGAATTTTTGCGTCGAATCATTTGCTATGTCACCCGCGCTCTTGTTTTGTAGAACATAACGAGTCATCGTGCTGTGATAATGTTACTAGCGACGCATGCATGGATGGTACCTCGACATGGCCTAGACAGAGCTTGACAAAGCCATAGAAATGCTCTCTCTTGTACCAGTTGCATTCTTGAATTCGAATGTGCGTGTGCTTACATGTGTGTGTGTGTGTGTGTCAATTTGCATCAAGAATGTTCGTCTCTCGGTGTCTAGCTAGCTAGGTGTGTGCATGCAATGCACACACCTAGCACTTAGACCTTTCTAGCTTTGTTGCTCAGAGTTGCCGCGCAGTGTACATGTGCGCCACTAGCTAGCGCTTGTGTGATGATAGCGCATCGATGCAAGTAACAAGGACACACATTTTGACCTCCAACGTGCGGACATCTATGCATATAACACACACATACATCCCCCTCTAAGTGCAAATTCTTCTCCACACATGGATGCCACGAAATAACAGAGGCGGCTAGAACAAACACTACATGCACATGTGCACATGCATGCACACATTGCTTTTGCATTTTTCACACGGCCTTGTGACCGCTATGCTAGCTTTTTCTCCTCGCGCACATGCGCAACGCGAAAACCCATGTTGCGCACAGCAAAACAAAGCATTCAAGCAATGAAAAAAAACGCACAGAAGCAACATCAAAGGAAGGAAACGCATGTTCAATGTGCGACTTCGACTCCAACCTTCAACTCCAACCTTCAACTCCAACCTTCAACATGAAGACACCATAACTAATATGACACACACAGATATATGTATATATATATATATATATATATATATATATATGCTCTGTAACCCTTCTAATCAACCTGCTACGCGCAACGACGCCTAAAACCTATGCATATTCGGATAGACGCAGCCCTTTAGTGCATGTAGTTCAATAGGGAGGAAACCATTTTTAGGAGAATGGAATGAATGAATGAAATGAACCTCCGGAGGGCAGATACGATATTTCACGAGGAAGTTACGGACGTTCTTTTGAAGAATTATTGGGATGCCTGATGTTGATGAAAAAGAGCTTTTGGTTGGCAAGTTGCGACAGATATACGGTGAATAATATGTACATGTATATATATATATATATATATATATATATATATATATATGTACATATTATGTCAGCACGCCACCTCGTTCCTGAAGCCTAATTGGAGACTTTTCGAAAATGTAAACATCGTGGCCCTGACGACACCGCCGATTTGGTACAAATGTGTGTGTGTGTGTGTTTGTGTGTGTGTGTGTGTGTGTGTGTGAGAGAGAGAGAGAGAGAGAGAGAGAGAGAGAGAGAGAATCTGTAGAGTCTACCTGCCTCAGCAACATGAGCGCAGCCATCATCCCAGAGATGGAATCCCCGACAACCCCAACGCCTTCGTACATGGTGCAAGATGCAGGTTGCCATTCATGCAACTCAATGCATGTCCAATGCATGCATGAGCATGATGACCAAGTGCTTGCGCAATCGTAGATGCATCCCGGGCTTTGGCGGGCGATTGTGGTCCGTCTGCCCTCTGAAGGGCATTGAAAGGACAACCTCAGCAATCAACAACCAAACATCTTCCACTTTCATTTGAAGCCCAAAGCTAGGAATTGCACACTTGTCAATTGGTCACGTTTGCACAAACAGAGAACGTGTCACACACAACAAAGATGCCAAAGAGCCACATTGAACGTGAAACAGTGCATCACAGAACTTGCGCAATGCACACGCAGGATCGTGCATGACCTGATCAAGTGCACGTGTTCAGCTGGTGGTTCAATGACTCGATGGGACACCAAAATTGGTGCACGCAGCTTGGACGTTGCAAAGATTGTTGATTGAACACGCACAATTGAGAACTCAAGTTCACGCATTCAGCCAATGCAAATGAAAATGAATGGATTGATTTTGACAAAAATGCAACTGAAGACATTGCAAACAACTGGCGAAGAAGAAGGGGATGCTCATCATGGACACGTGACATGCACGTGCACACACGTGTGATGCATGTGTGTGCATCTCTCCAAACAAGCCACCGCACACGTAGCAGATTGACGAGCTGCGACAATGAAGATGATGCGGCATGACTGCACAACGCCAGTTGTGCAAGTTAGCAAGCTAGCAAGAATCAATGCTGATCTCTGATGTCTTGCCAGCATGGCGCAGAGTTGTTCGTCAGTGTTTTTTTGGTGAAGTGTGCTAGTGCGGCTTGTTTGGTCAATGCAAGCTAGCAAGCTAGCTAGCTTACATGGCACTGCATGCAAAAAGAAGCGGCCGCTCCAATGCCGCACACCACTAGACCAGCACGCCAGCTCTAGAGCAAGCTAGGCGTGTGTGATGTGCATGCCAGCACAAGCCACGATTCACAAACCAAGCTAGCAAGCCGCTCTAGAGCTCACTAGCTCAGGCGCTCAGTCCTCAAAATTGAATTCGACAGTTCTGAGAGTTGTGAAATGGTGTTCCAGTGTCAAACTCGTTTTCCATGCTATTAATTACATAAAATATGTACGAAGCTTTGCAGAGAAACGACAATAATTATCCAGAGGCTAAAAGCACAGAACAAACCCAAGACCTATTGTGTGTTAATGCACATTCTTAGCAGTACTGGTATGCGCGCGGTTCATTATAACCCGTCTTCAGGACAAATTTAAATCGTACGACAAGGAGACATTGCTAGTTATTAGCACCACCTCGCTTTGATCGTCTAAAAGACCTGCCGATCCAGACAGAAAGTTGAAGACAACTGTACTGGATGATCTCCGAGGACTACTTCTGCCATACACCAAAGCGCATTGAGAAATTTCTTTGGGAATGAATTTGAACATCACGAACATGCCAGCGTTACGAGCGATGGGCTGCGGTATCGTATGCGTTTCACTTGCTAGGTCAGCAGGATCATGCAAGTTTGGAAAAAAGGAAAAACTTACAAAGCCAGTGTGCCAGTTTTCGAATCCTGCCAAAAACCGCACATATGTCTCATTGTTCATACGGTGTATGGCTCTGAGCAAATCTAATATGCTGAGAAGACACGACTATGAATTTCATTGTCGAAAGGTAATGAAACGTTGGTGATTCAGGCAGATTGCGAAACAACCAAAACATTATGAGCATTATCAATTTGAATGCATAAAATAATTTCAGTTCTTAATCCCACCTCTCTTCTAACATCTCTGGGTTCCTTTCCGATGAAGCTTCTGCATAAAGGACAACTTGGATTTTTCTCGAGCCATTGTGCCACACAAGCTGAATGAAACCTATCCAATCGAATTTCATGAATTAGTGTATACTTTAGTGTCGCACATTGATGATTCTACTGTGTTAAGTTGATTTAATATTGAGCAATTACATGCCACCTGTGGTTGCAGGATAGAACTCTCGGGATCTTATCCTCATCTTGTATTGCGCCCGTTTCATTAGGGGAGAAAGTCTCAAGGCATATAGAGCAAGCTCTGTATAGTAAAAATGGGTGGAGGGTTCATGAAAGAATATAAACTATTTCTAGCTGAAGAAAAGTGTGTCATTCGTATCCTCTTTAAGTACCCAGTCCACGGCTAATACAGACATTATCTCGTTTTACCAAGCAGACCTTGGAGAAGATCTTGCACTTATACAAGGAATTTGTCCGGATGACTCAGATAGAGAGGCTGCATCGTTGGCACAATCACTCTCCGGAAGAGATGTGCGTGCTAAGAAAGGTAAATATTCGAAATGGAATATTAATCAGCGTTTGGTGCACATAAACGCTAGGTTTCCAATGTCATTATGAATTATATTATACATCCAGCAGGGACTGAAGGCAGAACAAAATTTTCATTGATCCAGTCGCACTCCGAAGGCTCTTTTTCTTCTGATGAAGTCCCGTGGAAGCAATATTGGGAGCGCGACTTGCCTATTCTCGGAAGGCGGAGACGTAGAGTGCTCGTTGCCAGTGAAGAAGACGATAGTGAAGATGGACGCAAGCACGGAGGCGAGGAGGCAGGAAAGATAGCAAGAGCCTCAAGTGGGGAGACGTCGGGAAGGGACCTCATTATTGGATAGTCGGGTTCTGTACTTCGGGATGTAAATGCAGGGGATTTTTATAGAGAAAAGCGTGAAATCGTGTTATTTCCCAGATATTCTTCGAAAGTACCCACTTCTTTTCTTTCACAAGCCGAAATAGAAAAAAGAGTATTGTGCCGAAATAGAAGACCGAGTATTGTTCCATGATTTATGGGTAACGACAAGGATTTGTGGAAATCGCCAAAGAAAACCCAATACATTCGGACAAAGATTTTGTTTCCCGCTTGATGTCGACTACCAATTTGGTATGAGAGATCTCCAGCTGCACATTAACACGATTTTTTAAATTTTTAGAAAGAATTTCCCGTCGCGGCAAACTGTATCTCGCGGATGCTTCAGCGCGGGAAGGCCTGACAAAATCGAGGCAGCGGCGAGTTCTTTTCTCGTTTGGATGCCAGAATTTGACCTGAATCCATCCAAAATGACCTACATTTGGAGATTTGGTTCGGATAGAAAATCGAATTCTATCTGAATTTCTACCCGCCACAATCCCACAAGGTAACACCTTCTCCTGGATCGAGCAACCGCAGTCATGTCTGATATCAAGCTCCTCGTAAAGAAGTAAGTGTGGCGAGTTCGTCCTTCACCATAGTGTTTTAACCTCTTTTACATTGTCCTTAGGCTCAGCAAAGATGCCATCATCCCAAAGCGTGGTTCTGAAGAAGCAGCAGGCTACGACCTTTCGGCCGCCCACGACATTACAATTCCTGCGCGAGGCAAAGCTATCGTCAAAACGGACCTTGCTGTCAAGTTGCCTGAAGGATGCTACGGTCGAATTGCTCCCCGAAGTGGCCTATCATGGAAGCATCACATGGATGTTGGAGGTATCATCTATCACCTGTCGGAAGGGCTTAGATATGTACCTTCTACTGCATTTTTTTTGTCCCAAGACTTTTCTTGCTATGCGATGTAGTGAAGTCATTGATCTACCGAAGTTCGTGCAATCGTATTTCCATATCTCAAAGCACCGTGGAACTAATTTGAATATATACTCATCCTCGCAGCCGGAGTGATTGATAGAGACTACCGTGGAAACGTCGGAGTCGTACTCTTCAATCATGCAGAAAAGGATTACGAAGGTTAGTTCTTGATAAGTTCTAAATTGTAGTAGCAGATTATTTTTCGTAGAACTTAGACTTACTTTTCTACATAATAAAATTCGACAGTAAAACATGGGGATCGCGTTGCTCAACTTGTTCTGGAGCGCATATTCACGCCAGAAGTCTTTGAAGTTGAAGAGCTTGACGCAACCAAACGCGGGGCTGGTGGGTTTGGATCTACCGGGATGGAAGCTAAGCGTCAGAAAGTAGAAAACACTGAGGCTGTGATCAAGATGGCGCAGGAGAAAGCAAACGAAAGCTGATTACAGTACTCTAAATTTCTCCGAATCCGGTGGTTGTTTGAGCCGTCTAAGTTATAAAATCCCGAATTGTGATAATCTATGTTGACAATCCAAAGTAAATGAGAAACAATTTGTTGTAGTAGTAATCATCATCATTGAAAGCATACTCGTGATGCATCTCATTTTCGTAGATGTTTTCATCGTTATACCTTGTTGCACATAACGGCACAGATCTGAGAAATGCTGCGCTGCAGCTCTGTACTCTTCGTTGATGTGTTGCATTGCTAGATTGATTGCTTTTATGTCTCTACTATGAGTGTACCTAGGTGCGCGTTTGTAGCACATACTAGCATATACTAGCATATGTGCTTTGCAAAGCAATGATGACCTGAGCTAGCTAGCTAGACAGTATATAATACTAGATGCAAAGTACATACATGTGCACATGTGTGTACAAATGCATGCATGTGTGTGTGTGTGTCGTGTGCGTGTCGTGTGGTGTGCGCGTGTGTGTTTGCCTTGCTAACTTGTAACTTGGTTGGCACACGCACTAGCTCAAGCAAGCATGCATGCACATTGTGTACGCACATGCGCAGCTAGACAGGCCTAGCTAGCTAGCATGGAGGTAGTTAGGCGTAGCTAATGTGCAAATGTTCGTGTGTGCATGACCATGCGTGTCCAGCTAGCCAGGTGTGCATGTGCAGACCGCTAGACCGCTGGACAAGTCGCACGCGGCCGCGGAAATCACTCAATGTGACATCTGCTTTCTGGATCGCACTTCAGACTTCTAGACTTGTTGGGGACGAAGCCTGTTGCATTGCCATTGGCGTGAACGGTCGAGCGATCACACCAGCGCATGTCTGCTAGTCTAGCTAGCTAGACCTAGAAATGGTGTTGTGTGTCTTGTGCAAATCGAGCGCTAGTGGGGTGGGATTGAACACCTTGTTGCGCGTAAGGTGTTCACAGGCCGAGGCGCTACGTGCACAAGTAGGCAGGGGGGGGGAAAGGCACGTTTGCTTCCTTTTGAAGAGTTGTGTTTATTTTTATTAAAGATTATATTTTTATTAAATCGTGCACTGCGTAATCATTCGCGAAGCTTTCGCGAATGCCGCCGCACGTGGGGCAGCACACTTCCGGTGTGCTGCCATGAGTCCCGCCGGAACCCACGTGCCTATGCTGTATTAATATCTACGTTATCTATATTCTATATCCGCGACAACCCCTTTGTTGTCGCACGTGACTTGTGCCCGCGTAGTGGTACGCGCTACACCTCCCCCAAGTCACGTTGCTCCTTCCTTCCTTCCTTATTCCCTTAGACCTTCATCGCTTTCGGAACTTCACCAACCACCAGGTAATAGATTCCTCTCTAACCTTATCTCCTTTGTCGCTTACCCAGAACTCACCTTCGTCCTTAGGTTCGTGTCCATACCAGCCCTCTGCATCAAGGTCCCCCAGGACCTTATACCAGTGCTCAAAGGGTAAGTCGGGAACAGCTAGGTAGAGTAGCTGATATTTTCCGTCCTTTATTTTCATAGCTACCCTCTCCATATTTCGTAATCCAGGGTAGCCTAGATAGACAATCTTCATGCGCCAATCGTCGTTCACCCTGACCTTATTGTTTCCATATTCCACATCGAACTTAGGTCGGGGTCCTAAACAAGGCATTGCTCGCTCCCACACAGTAGGGTTTACTTTAACATCCTCTAGGAGCTTCTCACCGATATCATAATTCTTTAGGTGACTGATGTGGCGCAAGGTGACCCTGTTCCCATCATAGATGTAGTACTGCTTCCTCCCCTTCCTCTCGGTAACCTTTGCAACGCCACCCCAGAAGGGGTCTTGTTTATTTCTCGATCTCAGATTTACCTTGGCCCTAACATACTGTCCTTCCTTTAGAACTCGGCCATCGTACGGGACCTTCTCGTCTTCGCTCTCGGTATCGTCGTCGTTGTCGTCGCCTTCTTCCCTCTCCTTATCCTTGATACCTCCCCCAGACGTGAAGGTGTCGTTTACTAACCCTTGTATCTTGTCTGGTGTGGTGCTATTTATCCTGCTTAGGTTGGCCAAGGTGCGGTGGAGTCGCTCTACCTTGGAGTTGGACTGGGCATAGTATACAGGTGAGGCATCAATATTAGGGTGTGGTAGCTGTAGAAGAGAGGTCTCATTATCCACATGTAACTTCTTTGGTATCTTGTTTATGCTAACTTCATCAGGGATAGCCTGGAGCTCAGACTCCCAGGTACGGTAGCAGTTAGTAAGCCTCTGCTTATATAAGCCTTTGTTCTTCTTAGCAACGTTGACCTTGATAATCTTTTTAACCCAGCACTTTCCAGTGGCCACATCAACGAAGGTAAGGTAGTGATAGCCATCGTACTTATAAACATCAATTTGCACGATATCTAAGAAGTTCCTTGCTTTGATTTTCTTAGATGCACGGCTCTTGCTGGACTCCTTGGTGGCGACGCCTGCCGCCTTCAAGCTGGAGCACCTGCAGCCACGCAGGTATGTCCTTATCTCTTTTAGCTTGTAGGGCCAGTAGTAATGGTAGAGTAGAGCAGTGATATGGTTTTCTCCTACGTGTGCAGGTCCATGGGCGGTAAAGAGAAGGGCTCCCCTGGTCCGCCGTGGCACGTAGGTACGCCTAACATTATTAGTGTATACATATATCCTATCACTAAGTACCTCATGCTTGTGTTTGTATTTATCCAGGTGTTCTTGAAGGTGCTGGAGCTCCTCTGGCTCAGGCAGGAAGTCGCCGTCCTCGAAGGTAATCGCGTTAACCATAGGGGTGACCTGGGTAGGGACTTTCTTTTCGAACAGCCTGCTGAAATAGTCAGCAAGCTGCTTGTCTCCTGGTGCGTAGACCACTGTCCTCTTGTCCCTAAACTCTTCCGTGTCCGCCCTCATAGCTGCATACTCATCGTTAGGCGCTTCGAGCTTGCGGTCGATGCCTAGGAGGGGCTTGTGGTCAGTCATTAAGGTGAAGCTGGGCACCGACAGCAGGTAGTATCTTAGTTTCCTCTGCGCCTCAGTCATGGCTTTATACTCTCCTTTTGTAGGGCTGTACTTGGCCTCAGCTGCTGTGCAGGCCCTGCCCCACACCCGTATGATCTGCTGGTCTTGGGTAAGTACAGCAGCCATACCTAGCTTAGACCAGTCTGTCCATAGGGTAGCTGGTCTAGTAGTGTCTAGCTTAGCATTCAATAGGGTGTTGCTGCATAACTTTATTAGGTTATCGAAGTGGGCATCAAGGCCAGCCTTGGCCCACACCTTAGCGAAGCTGAGGCCTACAGAGTTCTCCTTCCGGTAAGCAGTAGTAAAAGCAGCTGCAGTCCTAGCGTAGGTAGGGGAGAACCTACGTAGTATCCAAGCTGCAGTCTGCAAGAATGACTTTAACTCCTTTGCATTCTTAGGTTTAGGGGCTTGCTGTAGTGCTGCTACTTTCTCGGGGTTTGGGGTGATGCGGCCTTGCTCCAGGTAATATCCACACCACTTGATTCTTGTAGCTAGGAATGTACACTTCTGCAGTCTAATAGTAAAACCGAAGTGTGCAAACCTAATAAATATATTTTCCAGGAGGAAGATCTGAGCGACGACTGTGTTGGTACATATTATGTCATCATCCACATACACAAACACAAACACCCACAACACAGACGCCATCCCATCATGTGTGTATGCCCTGTAGTTCTGACTACTGAACGCATCCCCTGATATGCTTAGGCCGTAAGGGAATACGACGAAGTGCCACTTCCTGTGCCTGCTGGAGAACGCGGTAATGGGGCGGGAGGTTTTGTGGATGGGTGTCTGCATGTATGATTCATTTTTATCTAGGGAAGAGTAGTATTTGTATCCTATGACGTGTTCAATAACGTCATCTATCCTTGGTGTAGGTGTCTGGATCCTCTTTATTACTCGGTTGTGGCGGATGAAGTTGTGCGCCAGGCGGAAGAAAGGGTAAGTAGGTTTCTTAGCTAGCACATGTCTCACGTTCCATGGTGAGTTGCTTGGCTCTATCTTCCCTTCCTTTGCCCATTCATTGATCTGCCACTCTATCTTTTCCCAGTCCGCTTCCGGTCGCCTATGTTCTGGGTCATTGATGATGCACTCTTCGTATCCCTTCTTTAGCTCGATCTTTACTGGGGTAAGCTTGCTGGAGGGCTTCGTCGTCGGCTTGGTGATGTCAGAGTACTTCTCGTTTAATATTTTATTAATGTACTTTTTGCCTTTGTCGATATCCCAATCATCAGCTGGGGGGGTCTTGTCCAGTAGCTCCGTTATCTGTCGGATGGTCTTGCCGGGGTTCTTCTTCCGTAGCTCGGTAGGTGTAGGTAGCTTGTTGTCCGCTAGGTCCATAAACTCTAACGCATTAACGCTTGACTCAGAGGTCCACTCGTCAAGCCGTATCATGTTCTGGCTGATGGTCCTGCCTGACTTCTTTGGCAACTTAGCAAAGTATATCTTGTGATTGTAGAATGATATGATCCCCCCTAATTTTTCTAGGGCATCCTGTCCGAGGAGTAGTTCCATGGATAAAGTCATGGCTACTCGGGTCTTGATTTGGGTCTCCGCGTCGCTGCCAGGTATCTGTAGCTTTAGCATTAGCTCACCGACGGTCTTCATGGAAGAGCTTCCGTCTGCTTGAGCATATTTACGTTCTTTCTTAGTCACTTGATCCAATAGTCCTAACCTTCTTACTGTGCTTAGGCTTATGAAGGACTTCGGCATGCTGCCACTATCCCAAAGGGCAGGTAGTTTCTTGTAGTCTCCGTAGCTGTCTTTAACTTTAACCTTGGTCATAGCAACTTTGATAGTCCTGTTAGCGTCTTCGTCATTAATGTTGCATACTCCTAAGTTCTTTATGTCGTCTAGGGTCATGGGCTTGTCTTGGTCCTGCGTTGCTGGTACTGCTGTCTTCGTCGGCGCCTGCTTAAGGTGATCTAATATTCCGTTTATCTGCTGCTGTATAGCATTGATACTGTTCTGCTTTTTGTTCTTATATTTATTGTTCTTCCCGTTGTTGCTGCCTTGCCATTTGCTGTTGTTATATCCTTGTCCTCTGCCTTTCTTTCTCTTTAACTTCTCGTAGTGTTCGTTGAGCTGCCTGATCGTCATCCTGGGTCGTCCTTCTTTCCTGTCTCTGCAGTCTTTAGCGGTGTGTTTCCCTTTACGTGAGCAGTATCCGCAACGTCGGTTACCTTCCCTGTCCTTGTACCAGTCTCGCTGCGGCTTAATAGCGTTAATGTTTCCTATGCCAGGTACCTTAGGGCTGGTAAACTTGCGGTCCTGCTCCTGCTCGCGTAGGGATATAGCCTGCACTGCTGCCTCCATCGTGGTGTAGCCTTTCTCCGTAACGTAAGTGGATTCCTTTATCTTTAACTTGAACTCTTCAAACCTTGCCTGATCATCACCTGTGTTGTAATTAAAATCATGTAGTTCGTCGATCATATCCTGGAAGCGCGTGGCAAAGTCTCTAACAGGTTCTCTCTCATGCTGCATCATTGCTCTGTATTTTCTAATAGCCTGGGGTAGGGAGTTAGCATCCTGTTCATTTACAAAAGCCTTCATTATCGCCTCAACGTCTCGTAGCCCACTAACTGTAGTGTGTATTTTCTCTAGCTGCCTGATCCGGGTCCTGCCTGTCTCGTAAAGGTCCATGGCTTGCTTTATTATAGCTAGCCATTTGAGCTTGTCGTTTTCGGTGGGGTTAGGGGTAAAGTCGCAGAGTATACTCCTAGCGTTCTTCCACCACCTCCTTGCCTCACCTCTTTTCCCGTTGTATTTCGTTATCATAACCGGTGCTGTTTTAACAGACATGAACTGGGTGTTCCGCTGTACCGGCTGCTGCTGCTTGACGGTGCTCTGGGTCGTCCCCCGCGAGGCGCCCAGACCCCCGTCGTTCCTAAACAAAGCTGCCCACTCTGGAGGTAAGTCTGCTTCGTAATCCATGATGTCCTGCATGATAGCTGCCCAAACATCATGTGTCTGATACTTGTATTCTATCGATACTTTCAGTTTGGCGTAGTTGCTCGCCCTGGGTCGCAAGGCTCGTAATGCCATTACGACCTTCTTGCTTTCGGCGGCCACGTCCTCGTCGTCCGCCTCGTAGAAGTTCTCCAGTGCCTCTGCTGCTGCATCTGCTTTCTTAATCCCGGGTGCTGGTCCCGGCGGTGCCTGTGGAGGTGTTCCTCCTCCTTCCTTAGCGTCCGTATCGCCCTTCCTTTCCTGTTTCTGCTCGTGCCCTTGCACGGCCTGCGAGCCAAAGTCCTGCTGTTCTTCTAGCTGCTGTGACATTGTTAGTCAAATCGTTTCCCGTGTGTGGAAGCCAAAGGTTGTTGCGCGTAAGGTGTTCACAGGCCGAGGCGCTACGTGCACAAGTAGGCAGGGGGGGGGAAAGGCACGTTTGCTTCCTTTTGAAGAGTTGTGTTTATTTTTATTAAAGATTATATTTTTATTAAATCGTGCACTGCGTAATCATTCGCGAAGCTTTCGCGAATGCCGCCGCACGTGGGGCAGCACACTTCCGGTGTGCTGCCATGAGTCCCGCCGGAACCCACGTGCCTATGCTGTATTAATATCTACGTTATCTATATTCTATATCCGCGACAACCCCTTTGTTGTCGCACGTGACTTGTGCCCGCGTAGTGGTACGCGCTACAACCTGTTGGTTGGTTGATTCGTGTTCACTGACCGATGCGCCACGCTAGCACGAGCTAGCGAGCACACTGCTAGACTGTAGACTGGAAAAATGAATGATGAACGGATCATTTCCAACGATGCAGTCGAAATGATCAAGGGAGGAGGCGCTAATTCATCTGTGCCCTCCGTGTTCAACAGGAAGTGCAAAAGTGTCGGGGTTTCGACCGTGGCGCGAATGCATGTGAGTGCTCCGAGCACACTTCAAGTAACGCAACACTGTCATTAACGCCATCTGATATCATTCCTCAAAAAATGAGCCCTTTTGGTAACAACGACACACAAAAATGCAAATTATGGCAACTTTTTAGCCTAAGAACCGACCGACCTAGGGTACCCAAATACCCCATCAAGAGGATAATTAGATCTAAGGACGGTCAATAATCATGAATAAATAGGTGTGCAAGGGGGGGAAGTTACAATTTTGGAAGATTCGAGACAAAATCTAGGCGGTTTTGTACCAAATATGTTTTTAGAAGATCCATTGAAGTGCTGATTTTTATCCATCTCACTCTCAGTCTCCTTGGTGTACATATCTCGGAGCACCACAGGCAACATGGGGAAATTGTTCTTCGCATCACTGGCTTTGATCTCTTACGCCGCCTTTGCCCAGCAAGCGGGAACCCAAAAGGAGGAAGACCCTATTCCAATGACTATCCAAAACTGCGACGAAAATGGGCAATGTACCGATCAGAAGATGTCCGTAACGCTTGATGCGAACTGGCGATGGCTTCACAAGACTGGTACTTACACCAATTGCTACACTGGAACCTCGTGGGATAGCAGTATCTGCCCTGATCCCGACACGTGTTCCAACAACTGCGCGCTGGAAGGAGTTCCCACAAGTGATGCGCTCAACACCTATGGAATCAAATCTGATGGCAAGAATCTCAATCTTAAGTTTGTTACGAAGGGTCAATACGCCTCAAACATCGGCTCACGCACTTACCTTACAAACGGAGATAAGTACTACATGTTCAAGCTGAAAAATAGAGAGTTTACATTCGATGTAGACGTGTCTAATTTACCATGTGGTTTAAATGGTGCTCTTTATTTCGTGGAGATGGAAGAGGATGCAGGACAGTCAAAGTATTCATTGAATAAGGCAGGTGCAAAATATGGAACAGGCTACTGCGATGCACAATGCCCTCATGATCTCAAATTTATCAACGGAGAAGCGAACGTTTTGGACTGGAACGCTGGGGTTGGCCACTATGGCACATGCTGCGCGGAGATGGATATCTGGGAGTCGAACAAAGCTGCATCCGCATACACAGCACACACTTGCAGTAAGCCAGGGCAGATACGCTGTGAAGGGACTGATTGTGGAGATGGTGGAGAGAGATACAAGGGATTGTGTGACAAAGATGGCTGCGACTTCAATTCTTACCGAATGGGAGATAAGGACTTTTTTGGAGAGGGCCCTTCCTTCGCAGTCGATACGACTCAGCCGTTTACCGTGGTCACTCAATTTTTAACCACGGATGGAACCGACAGCGGCGATCTATCCGAGATTCGACGTCTGTATGTTCAAAACGGAAAGGTGATTCCTCTTCGTAACGCCACACTCGACAAGCTATCACAGTATAATTCAATAAGCGACGATTTCTGCGCTTCTCAAAAAGATCTGTTCAACGACACTAACGCTTTCGCCGAGAAAGGCGGTCTTAAGGCCATGGGCGAGACATTGGATCGCGGGATGGTTCTCGTCATGTCACTTTGGGATGATCATGCAGTTAACATGCTTTGGCTGGATTCGTCTTATCCGACTGATGTCGACCCCTCAACACCGGGAGTAACCCGAGGCCCTTGCAGCACCGACTCAGGGAAGCCCGAAGATGTCGAGAGCAAATATCCTGATTCCAGCGTCAGCTATGGCAGCATCAAGTATGGCGCCATTGGATCAACCTATCCGTCAGGACCAACCAAGCCTCCATCTCCAGGCCCATCGCCGTCTGGCTGCCCTGGGGGAAGTCTTTCTGCATGCATTAAGCTGTGTCCGAGTGACCCAGCTACAGTGTATAGTGCGTGCGTAAAGGAATGTGCTGCTCGATGTCCTTAACTCCTCCGTGTGTACGAAAGTGCAATTTGACTGTGTGTGAATATCATTGTGTGCCATGCATAGCTAGATAGTATGCCATTCACCATTGTGGGAAGTAGGGAATTATTCTAGTCATCACGTTCGTTTTGCAAGTGGAAATTACCTCGCATCTAGTCAATAGTGGTCATGTACGTGGAACGTCGGCACTTTTTTGCGCTAGAGAGATGTGGGTGTGCATGAGTACCAAATGTTGGTCACATTTAGCGTGTCTGTGATTGCAGATGAGTGCGGATGCATTCAACCTAGATAGCTGGCTTGCTGGGTGTGTGTACAATGTCGTCGCAGAATGTCAACAGCGCACATATCGATCGTTTAGCTAGGCTGTTCATACATGAGGCGTGCGTAGCAAAGTTGCGGTCATGACAATGTGGATGATGACTGCACTATCTAGCTGTGGACATACTAGACCGCATCTTTCTAGCTTTGTTAGAGATGCAGGATGTAAGATGGATGTAATCAATAAAATATTGTCAATTAAATTTGTTCAATGGCCATCTACAATGATAGACATGTCTATTATCACATCCTAATGTAGCTGTGCAATGCAGTGGCTACACCGCTAATATTGAATCTGTTGAATGTATCATATGTTTGTGATATCTAATGACAACTCTTTTCATTTTAGATTCACTGGGCGGTTGATTGATGTATTTCGCTACTACTAATGTCTCAATGCATCAAAAAGCCTGGGATCCTGAAATAGATGCGACGGTAAATGGAAATTACCGCATGCGTTATAGATTGACAGAGATTATTAATGAATGAAAAGTCCAAGCGGTTCAAGGTGATTAGAGGGTCAAACAACATCACCTGCAAATCAATTTCGTTGATGAAACCCGCAGCAGGAGTAGGAAGGGCATCCATGAACTTGAGAAGCTTTTCAACATCGAAGACAAACACACAACGGTGCCTCCTTGGACACGCCGATCCGATTGGGTCGAAGAAATTATAGAGATATCCCTTATACAAATGCTGTTGCTCTTTGCGAGTAAGGTGTTCGTGCTTTGCTGTATTAGTTCCTGCATCAACCAAGGAGGCAGTAGAAGGCCCTGCATAAGAGCTTCTTCTCTTACGATGGTCACCATCGCGAACATTGTGCACTGTACGATCTGCATCCTCGCTCTTGTCAAAAATAGTTGCGCGTTTGTACACCATGCTCGAACCAAATCTACGCTTAGTTGAGTCAGAAACGTTATTATTGTTAAAGTTAATGATGTCGTTGATAGAGCATCTCTGCTGATGTGAGGCGATGACAGAATCATTATTCAATTCTTGCATTCTCTTTTTCTGCCGTCGTCTAACGAATATTCTGGAGTTTCCAGCAGGCGATCTAGCTCGCTGCCGATTAGCGCTGTGTTTGTTTTTAGCCATTGGATGAGCTGATTTTGGCCTCCGATTTCTCCATCTGCTACTCTATTTTCATGCAAATTTTATGTGTATGTTGTTAGTTGTGCAATTGTCGTGAGATGTCAAACATTGATTGGCGCAAAGTAATCACCAGCAACGAACGAATGCAACATGGTCAATATGCCTGCTAAGGAACCACACAAAACCCCTTTTTGTGAAGCAAAAGGTGCCAAGGTTTAACCCGACATTTTGCTTCTACCTGCTTTTGCCTTTTTGGAGGTGTCCTTGGGTTGTTCGGCCTAAAAAAGTGCTCGGCGGACGACGCCGCGAGGATGCGCTGCATTTCCAATTCCTGTGCACGATTTGATCGAGATAAATCCTTCCGCTCCAGCAGCTCTAAATTGAGTTGGGAAAAGACGGTCCCGTATGGGACCGTCTGGATTCCTCTTCTTCTAGCATGAGCTTGGGGAATGAAGCCTGGAAGAGGATTTGCAGAAGGTTGCTCCGAGACCGCAGGTAGATTTGACGCTGAAAACTTATTGACATATGTTCGAAATGGCACGGGAACGGCTGGTTTTTGCCCTGGCGCAGGAGTCCCTTGTGTAACTGCCTTTGGTTGAGACGAAATAGCACCAATAGGCTGTGTCCGGATTTTGGCGATGTTGAGGAGAGATAAATGACGCCGGAAATCATGAAGGTTAATATGGTTTCTCTGAAGGAGGATTCCCTTTGATTTCAAGACAAAGTGCATTTGAAAGTTATCAGTGCGTTTGGTTGATAAAAATAGAAAAGACAGGTCCTTCAAAAAGCGTAAATCAGCTTCATCTTTACCTGTTATAAAGGAGACTGTTAGCTAAACTCGGTGAAGAGAATAAACAGCTTTATTTGCAATTCATATTATAGTTATTTAAAGGGCTGACCTGTGAACATCAGCCTAAGAAGAATCTGCGGACATTCAAGTGGTATACATGCCGACGAGTGGTCAAAAGGTGGGCGAGCAAGGACTCCCATATCAAGCATTTTCTTATACCCAACAGCCTCGTAAGCACCACTACGGGTTTTCACCTACCATTGAACATTGAGCAACCCCGAAATTTTATCAGTTTTGGACCGCATCTACGTCAAAACGCCTAAATCCCCAGCAATGTTGTTGCTAATTTCAATTCTACCGCGATTGGCTGAAGTTGTAGATGCAGTGGTGATTTTGCAGGAGGCATTCGTGGTTCATTAAGTCGCGCTGAACTCCCCCCCCTCCTACTTATCACTCGTTTCGCATTTTGCCAAATTCTCCTCTGTAAAAGCAGCAATGCTTTCTTTTGCTTCTTTTTTTGCCTGACTTCTTCATAACTCCAAGGCCCAGTGATAGCGAGAAACCCGCGCTCCAGCAGTGATTTGTCTGCACTCTTAATTGAGAGATATTGAGACTTTTTGGCTAAAACGTTTGTGTATGTTGCTTGGATAAGACGCAGGAGGTAGAGATGCGTGAGCCGTACAAGTTCAATATGTTTCACTGCTTCATAAAGTTGAGCAATGTCTAATAGCTCCTCTATTGATGACGAAGAGTGGCGATTATTTTGGCGCCTTACGTTTATATTCTCCGTTGCGAGACTATTGTTGTCTCCTGTGCTTTGTAATCCTCGTCGATGAGAATTTCCGCTGAACTTATATCCTCTGCCATAGTACCTTGGTCGGGGAAATTGAATTAAAAATGAGAATGGATATACCTTGTTGATCTGCCATTATGCAACAATATATCGAAGGTAAAGATTGTACTTCTTCCAATCAGCGAGCGTCACGACACCCGATTCATATTCGGAGACCTGTGCGTGATCGTGTGCATATATAGTTTATGTGTTATGAATATATATATATATATATATATATATATATATATATGAGACCTGTGCGTGATCGTGTGCATATATAGTTTATGTATTATGTATATATATATATATATATATATATATATATATTCATATTTATATTTTTAATATCTATTCATGCACACATGATATAGTTTTTGATATTGCAAACTTAAATGTATGGGGATGTGTAGATTCCTTTTTATAAACGTATTTGTTCGCGTGCAACTCATTGTGAGAACTTGGAATAAAGTCGAATTTTATTTACATTTTTAATTGCTTCTAGAAGATGGATAACACGTTCAAGGGTCTCTGCTTCCTCTGCTATGGTTGCAGCCATTTCTTTTCCCCCCTTCTCTTTCAACATATTATTCACAACTGTAGAGCGAAGAGATGCATATAAAAGTTAGATTGATGGTCTCTTTGGGACTTTGGGACAGAACGAGATTGTGCTATGCAGAAATAGTAGCTGATAATTCAATATGCTACTACATCTGCTAAGTTGGGGGGGTAGGTTAAATTTGGCGTTATGCGAGTTGGCTCGTTATCGTGTGCTACATCAGCTTTAATTTCTTTGAATATATTACCTTGGTGCTGCAGATTATCTTTCTTGCGAATCAGCATGTACATAAGATTCATCCATCCCCCACGGCTAAAAATTGCCCACATTCTTAGACACTTATCTCACGAACTCTTTTGTATTGTTGTGACTTTTCAAATCATACACACAATGTCAGGAATTCAGCAATAAATGTACTCTAGCATGGCAAGACAAATAAATAGAAATCGTCCACAGCCATTTGCAAAGCAACGGAATTATGTCCAATACCCGGCATGCTTAGCCATCAGTTTTTGAACAGGTTCAAGATTGAGTACTGTGTAGAGTAAAAAGCACTCCTCTGTCTGTATGTGTACAACGTGCTCTCCTTTCGAATAATTTGTCGCCTTCCTATTATTAATTGCATCAGAAGGTGAATAGCCTGAGTAGCGATCAGGAGGAGCTATCTCTCGCCTAATTTCTTCAGATTCCTCTTCACTTCCTATGTAGGTTCATAATGCATCAACTGGTCAGAAGGACGATGGATTTACTCAAAATCTCTTTCCTCACCAGAAATTGCATCGAAGAGTCCTTCGTTCACATCATTGTTGCCAATTAGATCTTCAACCATCTGCGACCAGTGATGTTTGCTGCTGCAGAGTCCATAGTAGTCATAATATGTTCCAATTGTATCTCAACAGAAATACAGAAATCTTCACAACGAGAGACTACTCGAGAAACGCTGATCGTATATCTCAAGAAAATATTTACAAATAGATGTTTTGATTATTCTAAATCTACCTACTGGCCAAAGGTACAGAAATGGAGTTTGGTGCTTCCGCACTCGCGCGGGGGACTTTTCCTAGCTTTCGAAGCTTGGGGGTGAATACGTGCGACCTTTAAAGTAGCGATTACGATCAGAATCGGTGAAATTATCAAATGTCATCTGGAAAACTCCAAATACAAAGTCTGATGAATCATTAAATGCTTTTCACTGTTTGATCTACCACTAGGACCTTATATAACATTTCATAATATTCTTAAAATTTTGATACTATTGTTCCTATTTTTGTCGCAAAAATTTGCTGTCATGTCGCTCTTATCTTCATTTGAAAGCACAACGCCACGTATTACTTTTTAAACTGTATCGGAGTGTAAGCCTGCTGCTCCTCGAAATGCCTCGGAGTGAGCAGCATGTTGTGATCTATGTTTCGAAAAACGTCGTGATGTTTCTGATAGATCGCCTTGCGCGTCTTAACAATGTAGGTTAGCAGCCTCCTTTTCGATGTTCCAATGACTTCTGGCATTAAAGGATGCCATAACCAGCAATGGGAGTTCCAGACTAATCTGCAATAGGTAAAAAACAAGGGCTGTCAAACAAAATAATCTTAGAATAGCTGCTATCTATGTGCGAGAACTCAGAGCCCATCGTTCCTGTAAATCTCGATTGACTTCTTTGCTTCATTGGACAAATGGTGTAAGCAAAACAAACAAGAGTAGGTTTCAACGGTACCTTTGCATTCTAGATTCGTAGAAAGGAATCATACGGAAGCTGTCTTCATGATATCGACGACGGTATCCACGGTTGGCATTCACATAGTTCTCACTGCCATCTCCGCCAACACCATCGTTAAGATATTGTGAAGTAGACTCGCGTTGTTGATATTCGTCATTGTAGCCATCGTTGTAACTTACAAAGTCGCTAGTCGGATCTTCCGACGAAAAGTCAGGATGTGCGAAGTATTTTCGTATGAAGCTTTGTACTTTTCCTGAGAGAGCTACTTGGGAAATGCTTTCAATTGAGCAGTAGACAAATTAGGATATTTCTCTAGTATCCGATAATAGATATTAAAAAGTTATTGCGCAACACACGTGTTTTTGCAATCACCATGATTGTATTGTGCATCTTGTACACTGCAGACCATATAAGTACGAAATTGTTATTCTAGAGAGACTATACATAGTTATATATAGTTATACAATGGAAGGCCATGTCAAAGGGCTTTCAAGAAGCTCAATATTTTTGTATCTGAATCATTCGAATACTCTAAGATGGCTTTGTTCGTAAGGATGTCTAATACCTCTCCTCTGTACGTATTTGGACAATATCTCTCAGAAGACCCTCGAAAACTTCCTGAGACACATATTAAAGAATACAGACTTGAATACTAATGATATCATTAAAGGTGTAGGATATGCTCTCACTGATGCAGCGGGACGTCATCCACAGTATAATCATTGTGATTGTGTAAACATCGAAACAATCTGGTGCTATATTTGTTCCAGTGCTTTCGAGGGAATAAGGCAACACGTGAGTGTGTTTTCTGATAACTGTTGTATTACCTGTATAAATCTCTGATGCCTCTTTGGGCGAGAGGTGACCATTTCCATGAAGGAGCTTAATCTGATGGTCAATCATAAATATCGATATAGTATTATGTACCTTTTTTTGTCTAATCTGAGTGTGGCCATCGATTTTAACCTTGGTCTTAACGTTTTCACAGAGGGTAGCTTGGATTCAGGAGTATAGTCTTCCTTTGCCTTGGCCATTCGACGATGATGGCCGTTCTGGAATCTGTTTCCATCATAAGTATGCCACTATAGAATAGATTGATACCAAATGCTTCTAACATTTATCTGCTTCGAAATTTGGCTGAATATGCCAGGATTGCTTTCATACTTATATACACATATAGCTACCATTTGAAGTTTTTGTTTGAGTATACTTTATTTCAATCATGCCCATAACGGTGCAGTTTAGCTAGAAATGGTGCATCACCTTTTAAAGTCTTCATAAGCGCACGCCCAATCAAGGAGTGGATCTTCGGCTAGATCGCCATCGAAAGTATCAAAAATCTTATTGGAACACATCAAGAAACAGAATAAGTTGTTTTTTTGGAGGAATATTTATGTTTCAACTCATTCAAGCAACGCCCACACACACGCACACACACACACACACACAAGCAAAGACCCTTTTTCAAACAAAAGTTCTATCTATATCCCATCAATGTGATCGATACTATGTAGTCTTCTCTTACAAATCATACATCTTTCTCGCCAAATATTTTCCATAGCTCAGGCTGGTGACTATATCTTATTATTAAAACATACCATCAGCTATAATAACCTATAAGGCTTGAAACGATGATAATATCTTTCTTTACTGACGACAAAACAATAAAATCCATACCTTCTGTTTTCCGTTTTAAAAGCGTGCTTAACGTCATCGAAATGGATATCACTCTCATTGTCCTTGATTTGTGTCTCTCCTTCGTTGTGATGGGAAACATGCAATGTGGACTTATGAAACAACATCCCGAGAATCGATACGCATTGAGACAATTTTTCATTTTATGATTTTATTATTATAATCAACGATCAATGACAGTCTATAAAATATACGTCATAATGCGAACGAAGTAGGATAACAATAATACCATTTTCCTGGCCGTCAGCAACGAACGGACCTTGCTCCCGTATTTGGAGGTATCTTAAGTACAAAGATGAAAAAGGAAGTATATCGTTGGTAAAGCATGTTTGAACAATCATACTAAAACTAAAAAGAATATACAGAAAAGCTTCACCTGAAAATCTATTCGTTCCAATGTATATATTTAAACATTAGGATTATTAATTAAGGTATCCGACCTCTTAAGCACTGCAGGACCACGAATGGCATGCAACACGAAGAGCTCTGTCTCGCCGCTCATCCCAATGGTAACCGGAGCGCCAAATGGTGGGTTAGTTTTGGTTCCTTCTTTGTGGTCTTCATTTTTGACTTCCTCCCTGTTCTTCATTGACTTAGAGATGAACTTTGAAACGGTCTGACGCATGCTAGTTGTGGAGATGGCCACGTCAACTATCGCCTAGATACCCGCGAGAAAGCGTAGAAATTAAGGGAATAGTTAGGAAAGATAGGAAATATAGGCATATGAGTTATTGTAATCGGAATTGTGCTCAAAACCTTTGAAAGCTATTTAGTTAATCAGGGATGTACAGTAAAAAATACTGCAATGATGTGAATTTACGTCGATACCATATGATTTAAGAACTAGGTTCTTGGTTACTTAAACCTCAGGCAGAAAATATTCTAGAAAGACCTTTAGTGTTGCTCGAGCAAATCGTGTGCGCATGTTTGCCCGCCATGTGTTTACAAAAATATCTCTTGCCTTCTCGAATGATGTTTCTAAAACATAGATAATGAAGATATTTGCGACGATGTATTTTCGATCTCATTTTAAAGCACAAGCGAACCACTCATTTTTCAATATTAAACATACATGTCGCAAATTGCACGTAATTATAAACATCTACTTCTAGACTTGCATTATATCTTCGATCTTCGTGAAAGGTGTTCTCATGTGTTTAGACGCATCATCATCATCAGCATCATCATCATCATCATCATGTGGTAAGATCCAAAGTAATTGCCTCCAAGATTCTGTTCTTCGTCCCCTTCTTCTTCCCCAGATTTCACGTCAATATCATCCTCGTCGGATTTCATATCGTTCGAGACTGAAATAATGACAGTATGATTCACAATTTTGGTTGCATTCGTACTTCAGAATAACCTTCACCTACCTTCCCTGGCACTTCGTTCTTGTTGCCGCTGTTTAGGTTTGGTTATCGTATTCTTTGCATCTGGTTTTGTTCTTGCCACAAAATCTCCAAACAAATTTCGCCTGGTAATGTACTCTTCGCGCATTATTTTGGCTCTTTTTTCTATACAGTAATGCCCAATCTGTAGCAGCCATTCACATCCTCCTGACATCACCATGCCTCCTTCATCTTGCTGCATCCTATTCGTAGAATGATGGGTACTAATTTCTTCAGAACTTTGGCGATTTTTCTCATCCGTGCCAGTCGTGGCTCTATTCCCCTCGAACAATCTGTAATTAGAATGACGATGTACAATTTTAAATAGGATTATCATAAATTTAGTTGTCTTGGAGAAGATCTGATTTGTTCTTCACAACAACAAAATCTGATGAAACAGTATCATGCACGAAGTATTCCTTCTCGTGTTCTTACCTTTTGACCAATTCCCTTGACTTTGGATGCTGGTCGTCAGTAATTAAACTGAGCAATCTATATATTTCAGCACGGTGTAGATACTTTACGTCTTTAAGACCATAATTCAAAATCAATCTCCAACTTCTGAACGACGCAATAAAAGAGCGTGTGCTGTAGAGAACAGCCAAAAAGCTAATCGTTCAAAATTTCTGTTTTCTGAAGTGAAATTAAAAAAAATATATGATCGTTACCGACGCATTCGCAACTTAAGATGGACGACGACTTCATAGAGCGTAGACATGTCTTTGACCTCAATAGTCCCCTGGGTAAATCGACGACAAACGTCGCGCGTCATTGCTTTTCCACAGAAGTATTCATCAGATAGGAGCGGCGAAGCAAGCACATGACTCATCGTTGCGGTGATTGTTGCGCGGGAAAGTCCCTTTGATAGAGCGAGAAAGTACCTTTTAGTAAGAAAGAAATATTCTTGAATACATGTTGGAAAATATTGAACAAATACTATCGATATGTCTCAGCATTCGGCATCTCTTTACCAATCTTTCTTTGAGTAAAATCTAAGAAAACGATGTTTGGATAATAGTAACTAAAACTGTAATAAACTTCACTTATCGTGCAATATGTGTGTAACATTTGGTATTCTATAATTTTCTCTGATCAAAATAAAATCTCTAGCATCCTTCCTGGCAACATCTTACATCTCGCCGGCCAGTGTGGAGCGAGATAATAAATCTGTGCCGGTCTGTGTAATTCCAAACATAATATTTTACTTCGCTAGATTCGTTGAAAATACTAAGCAGTCACTATTATTGTTGTACTATAAGTATTATGTTACCATTCCAGATAGTAGTGGGTTAAACAAATACTCCAATATCATCTTAAAGAGCACCAAAAAGCTGCCAAATTATCAACAAAGGCCAGTAAAAATTAACCATACTAATATGCCGCATGGATTTGTTCGAGAAGAAAAATAGTCTTCGGAATTTAAAATTGAAGTAAAGCAAGGAAGCATAGTATAGTATGTGGTAACCATTACTTGATAAATTACAATATCCAAATCACGCATCGTTCAATATCATCCCTGACATTTCCCCAATGTAAAGTACTGTATGCACATATTAGTAAATAGTAATAGCACCGTAGTCGTCCTGCTTCTTTGGTCAGATCATACACCTTGAAGACCAACTCCAAGAATGATTTTTCTGGCTCATGAAAGCGATCCCCAAAGTCACTACTTCGCCGTCGTTTGTGGCCGTATTCAGTGTGCAGAATTTTGAAGAGAACAGCAAGCCGCGAAGGATCCAAATACCTTCATGTATAATTCAACGTTACGGTTTTCAAATGCTACAACTAGTTTACGATGTGGCGTCTGTTTAGTGGACAAGAAATGCTAGTTTTTAAGCTCTCACATCTATTACTTGCCCGTTCCTGCTTTTGTCTTATGGATTAAAGGTGTGCAAATCATGTTATCGCCCGAAAATTAATATTCATATGTATAATGATCGTACAAGCGATTTAGAGTCTCTTCGAAACCGCTCAAAAAAGGGGCGGGTTCCTGGTGCGAGATAATGATATTTAGTCAAAAGTAACCGGATTATTGTTCGAAGACCATTTAAATATTATATGTACATATTATATATATATATATATATATATATATATATGGTGTTTTGACATTTTCAGTCAACCAGTTTGCCTTCGGATTTTCTAGCACCTCCATCTCTACCGTCGTCAATGTGGTATAAACCCTTAATCCTTGAAATGCGCGTTTTTAGTGCGGATTTAAGACTCATTTTCTTCGCTTCTCTTGCATCGAAATGGCCGCAAATCTATTATTAGTGAAAGTCTTTATAAAATACAAGTGTGATGAATCTGCGTAGTTTCAAAATTTCACCTAGGGAATACATGTCTACTACATACCATGTGAGAGTACAACCTCGAATGTCATCAAGCGATACGATTGCTCCAAAGATGTGATACTGTTGGGATCCGATAAATCATTAAAAAAATCCAGTTCAAATATTTATAAATCAACAGAATACTCAGCCTTACGTCCCCCAAAATATCCAATTTGGTACATCAGCAATAGAACGCATTCGGACTCTTCAATCCTCTCGTCTCTAGATCGTGGCAATAATAAGTAATTATAGCCCCATATTACTACCTCTGGCGCAAATCATCCGCTAGTAGTTGCTGCTTGCCAAACTGAGCTAGGGAGCTCTGGGAGGGGGTCAATGGTGCAAATGATGATGAAAACAATGGAAGAGGCAGCATTTCGGCATTTTCGATTTGCTGGTCGGAAGTTTTTACGGCAGCTTGTGATTTGAGGCCTCCATTATAGCTATCAGTTTTGTTTTTGAAAAAAAAACCAAGTGGACTTGGAATACTAATTGAGCCGATACCTGTGGTTCGAATACCTACGCAAATTTGCAATGCTTCAGCTTTTTTTCGCGAGTCATTCGTACAAAGTTATGACGATGTGCACTACAACAAAGTAAAATCTGTATGATATTTTAATTAATCGGTTGCCTCTTGTCACTACAAACCAAGCTTTCCATAGAGAGCGTTTCCCCTAAATAAGGGCGAGCAAAATTGAGTATAGTCATCAAACTAAAGTCATTAGTATTCTTTATGCTCTTGCACCAAGTAATAAGTATATAATATATATATATATATATATATATATGTATATATATATTTACCAGGAGAAAACGTGGCCTGTTTTCGTATTGATAGCCAAAGTGTGCGTGTCTCCGCACGAAATAGAATCGCATAATTGTAACGAAGACAGCAGTTCGCCCTAAGAAATCACGACAGAATGCTGTTAATGTTTCGAATTTCAAATCGTGACAATAGATATGAATAATTCATAAATTTTGGAGTTTCATTTAATTGAAATTAAGCATATATGGTTTAGGTGCAGGGAAGGGTAGTACCCGATTGTCTTCGAATTCCTCGTGATTTGAAAGCTTTGATGTATAAACAGGCTAAAATGGCACAAGAGGCAAAAGCAAAATATGTTATAACATAGCAATGCATTGTGCATAAGCGTAATAGTCGTCATTACATAACAGTTCTTTATTATTAATGACCTGTGGCAGCATTCCTTTAAGTTGATTTCGGCTTTTATTATCCCCATTCGCCTTGTTACCGTAGTTATAACTTTTGGCTGTAAGCGCTCCAACATCGCGATGTAACTTGTCTCCAAGCTGACTAGCAGCAATCTCATCTCCTATGAGAGTTTAAAGTTAGTTTTAGGATCTATATGAAGACATACCATTCATTGTTTTAATTTTTTTTTTATTAATTCCAAAATTATATGTGGATGTGGGTTTGCTTCTGCACTATTCAGTTATGAAAATGCAAAGATGTGCAAATGAATGGACTAAATCTTGACTAATGATAGTCTCGCATGGAACATCAGTAAGCAGTATAAAATTCGATCCATATATATATATATATATATATATATATATATGTGTGTGTGTGTGTGTGTGTGTGTGTCTTATTATTGGTAGTTATGGACCAATTCCGAGCCTGCCAAAGCTTCCATCTCCCCAAGCAAACATGCGAAGATTGCCATTTACTTTGATAACCTCCGTATTACAATAATGAATAAATGCAATGTATGGAAGAGTTTATAACCATACCAGCAATTATATATATATATATATATATATATATATATCAAATAAAAACTAAAGATTACAGTGAAAATTAGCTGATAACGTATCAGGTTTATAAATAGTATAAAAGAAATGAAATGTTGAAACCTGTGAGAAGATGAATTAATAAACAAAAGTAATGCTGTTCTTTACCGCAACTGCATGCGTCTTTCCGACTGACAAATCCTCAAAACGCAAACTGTGCACCCAACCATCTTCGTTGCTATGGTATAAGAAAATTTGTAGCAGCAAAAACATTGTTATAAAGAAATGCAAACTCTGATTGTGACCAAGGATAATGAAACGACTCTTCAAAGGTTTAATTGGTATTGAACAATGAAACGTGGATGGGCATGCCTTGCTAGAGTAGCATGAAGAACATATTCTTCAAAATCCGAGACCTAAAGGTTAAATAATGAATTTTCCTTTATTTCTGAATCTCTACTTTCGTTATCAATTCGTCGCTAGTACCCGCTCTGGTGTAGAAGCTCTAAGTGTATTTGGCAACAAGCCACGGGGCATTCCCCAAACAAAAAGCATCTCCTTTGCATCCTCCACCTCCCCCAATAACTCTGCAGAAATGCGTAAACATTCGTCATAATTTCATAGTGGTACTCTTGTATTATAAAACTTTCTCATCCTAACCCTCCTCCTTTGAAGAGATGACGCGCTTGGACACTACAGCAAGCGAACAACTGCCGCCACCCTTCACCATCTTTATGTTATGAGAGGCGGGAAGTACCGAACGCTTTTCGGGGGAGACCAACTCTGAGTGGTCTCGGAAGTGGGCTAGTGGAAGGTGCTTCAAACGCGTTTGATATGTGCCTTTGTTGCAGTCAAGAATCTGACGATGCAAAGAACAAACTTAAAACCATTGAGAAAGCTTGTTATTCGGGACGGAATGGGTTGATCGGGTTGGTTGATATACGAACAACCCATATGTCAATCATTACGCATACGTACGTCGGTAAAGATTTTAAGTTACCCCAAGCTGAAACTTGGAGTTATCGCCACAGACAAAGCTAGTATAGGAAGCGAAACGATGAGACTACAGGAAAAAGTAAGGTTGTTGCTGCTAAGATCAATGCAGTTAAAATTCGATGAATTTGTTTAAGCAATGATTCATTGGGTTGCCTTATGAAAAAAATCTCCAATAAACGAGAATAGCGTAGTGTTGTGCAAGCAAGATGTACAAAACTTGAAAAACTAGTTGTCGTAATTCCGCGTTTCGATACACATCCTATTTTTTGGCTTTGCAGCGAATAAAATATATTTGTTACCAGAATGTTATTTTTTATTTTGTTCAACGTTCATTAATTTAATTTTCAATTTACAGCAAATTGGTTTTCTTCGTGCGAGCTTCTTGGTTTCCTATTGGCTGTGAGACCGCTTTGTGCTTGATATCTAACTGTGAATTGCTAATCTTAAAGTCTTCATTGTTTCCCCAAGATCATTTGTTCCAGATAAACCAATGCATTACGAAAAGAATAATGAACGTACTCAGAATCGCAAAACAAACATCTCTTTAGTGAGTGCACTAGGTAGCTAGTTAGGTATATATTTGTTTGCTTTGTTACCAAGATTTATGCTATTAAGTGCTCGTATTCTCTTCTTCTCGCGTTCGTCGTCCTTCACAACAGTCACAAGGATGAGAGTGTGTGATGTTCCAAGGGAGGGAATAATGGCTTCAACTCTAGTTTTTGGTCCTACGTATTGTGTTAGTATTAGTCATATTTATATAAACAAATGCATATTCATCCTTCAATAGTTTACTAACGATCATACCTTTATTAGCAGCCGGCAATGGCAAATGAACCTAAACATCGTTATTGAGACTAAGAATCGGTAAAAAGCAAGTGCTATGCTATTACGACTCTGCACGCCTCGCTGCATAAACGATGGCGTACAACACCGGACATGCCACCCGCTTTGTATTGCTCTGTTATGCTGCACATTCCTTCATCTTTTGTGAAAGAGGGGCACTTCATTTCGTCTACATGTGGTCATTCTCACCACCACTGGGCCTGGGATGCAGCTGCTGCTGCTGCTGCTGCTGTCAGTCGTCTAAGAGTGGATATGTTTCACATTTAGGAAAAGGAATAAGGATATCGCATCAGCCGCACCGCAGACGTATAAGCACAACATAGCAGCAGAAACTTCGGTAGATGTGAGAGTGTGTACGTGCATCTTGACCAGGATGGCCTTGTTATCTTCTCCTTGTACTTGATCCGTTCCCACCTGGCCTTTATCGTTCAGACCCCACATGTACAGCAACGCTTGAGCTATATAGTTTCATATTCGTAATTTCGACATAACCACGTAACTTCTTTGGAACAATACACAGAACTTCGCAGGGCATTTGCCAG
Organism: Bigelowiella natans CCMP2755; assembly: GCA_000320545.1. Lineage (NCBI taxonomy): Eukaryota > Cercozoa > Chlorarachniophyceae > Bigelowiella > Bigelowiella natans. The sequence goes on from ADNK01002450.1 coordinate 34,546, forward strand.
GGTAAATTGCTAATTTCAGGGCAAGTATCAAATTTTAAGTGTAAAACTAAACATACTGATATAATAATATTAGTATCTTGGTGAGGAATATCGATTGGATATCTTGCGAAGTAGACGATGATTATATATATATACATATATATATATATATATATATATATATATATATATATATATCTGGTGTGCAATACGTGCGTCTCGCATCATAAGACATGCAAAGGAGTACTACCGGCCTCTCCAATATTCCCACTTGCTGCAGAATGGAAGCTTCCACAGTCAACGTGCTCGATCTTGAGATGAAATGATAAAAACATTAGTGAACCTTGCGTCTTATTTCTCTACACACAGTGAAGTAGCGTATCGATAAAAATCTAGGCAAGCGACACCGCTAGGAAGAGTCCGTTTATTGAGATCGCTTTGGATATTTATCGGCCAATATAAACCGTTTCAATGCAGTTTGTGTTTTGGTTCAAAGACTGTGGAGGAGCTACCTTCACTCCTTGCAACGAATCAATGACACACGGAAATGCGCGGTCTTTCATGTCCGCCAACCCTAATTGGCCTTTGTTGTTCGAGCCCTGCAAGCATATGGCGACGACTTAGAGCTAGGTCGTCTTTATAGACTGATCAACGATTTCTCCTCTTCGCTGAAACAGATCGCCTTGAATATTTGTTCTAAATGCTGATTTATCATTATTCGCATATACATGCTCGCTGCGAACCAACCCATGAATAAGCTATGTTGTTGGCGTCAATAGCAAGCGTATGGAGATCCCCGCATGCTATCTGTTTGATGCGAGTGCGGGTTCTGCCTCCTTTGCTGAACTGTACCCTGCGATGTGAAATTTTAGTAAGGTTGCGTGCATCGCTAAGAAACCTGTGATACAACTTCCCCCCTCCACCCTTTCGTGTGTGATGCTCAACGAGGACTTACTCACCTGAGCGGCATGAAGCTGTTTTTGATGTTTCCTGGTAAGCCTTTGTTGTCAGCGGAGATGTTGTCGCTATCCCTTCCCTCTTTCGCATTGTGGTGGCCTACTCCAAGCTGGCCCCGCGTGTTATCACCCCATGAAAAAGCAGAACCGTCTCGGCACACCGCAATGGAGTGGTTGGCACCTGCTGCCACCTACAAATTGAGTAAATCAAGGCAACCTACTATGCACTATAACCTTGGAAGATACCTGATTGATAACGATTCAACACCGCGAAAGAAAATATGCAGAGAGAAAATGGGAGGGGGGAGGATGCGGGGGTTGGACCTTTGCTGCCAGCATTTTGTTGGTTTTTCTTCGATGTGAGTGCGAAGCTCACAAGAAATGATTGTGATGCTATACCAAAGGACTGATAAAGATCAACGAGAACCCATAAACCTATGCACCTTTCTTTTATATAGCTGCAATACTTATGTGTGGTTTCGGTCAACAGGGAGGGGGAGGAGGGGAGGGCAGATCGGAAGACGCAAAAGCAAGACGAAGATCGGTTTTGAGGCATGAAGACCGCTTCCGAAGGTAAACAAAAAAGCAGGCGATTTTTATATGATTATTCTTCCGATTCGTGTCGCACTTGTAAAACGCGTTCAAAACAGTCAAAAATAGTCGCTCTAGATGCCCTCGGTGTAAGACCGAACAGAATCTCCCAATGCCGGCGCTATGGCAGATGGCATTCAAGCTGCGTTTAAACCCCCCCTCGCCCGTTGAAAGTGCACAGTTGGATGTTGTTATCGCTTTCTTTGTTTTTGTCCTACGTTGCGGGATCATAGAACCGTTCTCTCCCCCGCCCTCATTCTCCTATCATCATGAAGGCCGAAAACTAGAGCTGTTCCGCGAGTGGCAAGGAATGAAAGAGTCAGATACCGAGGTTAGGCTACTGCTAATTTAGGAGAAGAATTGGCGGCTGCATAGGGTGTCTCAGTAATACCAAAAAATGGAAGATAAACCCTCCATTGCGAGACTTATTTGGGGTCGGATGATTTCAAATGATGCACAGGAGGTTCTAAAGGCGCTCACCGCAAAGGACGAGTACCCCCAAGACTCAGAGGAAGTTGTTGCGCCTCTGAAAACAATGGTAATACCGTAACTTTGTCCTGATGAGGCTGGTGGCCCGAATAGATTGCTTTAACATTTCGCCCACGCTCGCTCTCCATTTAAAAGGCGCAAAAGCTCGAAGACGGCGACTCACACTTCGTGAGGGAGGAGGAGGATCCAGGTAGCAGCATCGTGTGTGTATATCTTCTGAGAGCCATTGCAAAAAACATGGCGAGATCGTTGTTTGTGCGGTCACTATATGTCATCAACCAGTGCATTATTCGCTCGAAGAGCTGCGTGCCGATGGCCATATTCCGCTCGATGTGATGGTAGGAAAGAATTGTTTCCTTTCACCCAAAAAACAAACGATGTTTATCGTGGAAGCTGTCTTTTGCTGCTGCTGCAATCATTGCGCTTGTAGGGACAGGAAGTGCTTGTTGGAGACTACATTCGGTACTATCGAGATAAGCTGCCTCCCCATAAGCGTGATTCGTCCTGCTACTACAAGGTGTGGTTGGTGCTGTACGTGTGTAGTAACGGAGTAACTCCTTCAAGTTTTAGAAAGACGATCGAAACAACTGCTTCTTTTATTTCTAATTTCTCGAGTTTGGCCTCGTCGTTCTGCCTCCAACTCTCGATTCGAGTTTGCGTATTTGTACTTTTTGGTATTATCCAGGTAGTTGATCTCATTCCTATCGAGCAGAAGGCGCAAGGAGGGGCGGGGAAGAATGGCCGAAAGCTTGCTGCGGAACACGAGGATCAAAGGCGTAGTTTCATGCGAGGAGAGACGTACTTCACCTGGGAGGTGCTTGCCCTAGTTGAGGAAAATAGGCAAAAAAAAAGGCGGCTGATTTTCTAAACTGAATCCCTTCTTGATGAATTCGTTGCGAAGATTGTATCTAAAGCGTCGCTGAGCAAACTCGCGCGCCATTGGATGCCAATGCCAACAGCTTGTTGTTGTATTCCCTGCAGCTGGTAACGGATAAGGGACGCATACCATTCGATAGAATGGCCTGGCTACGAGTCGATCCTGATGAAGTTTTAAATGTAACACATCAACTCATAATACAGAACCGAGAATGCACATATTAAAAGACACATTTCAGTGTTAAATACTTATGAATGGGGTGTGAAGAAGATAAGATGCACAATCATACACGAATGTAGGCGCCAAAAGCTGATGAAGGAGTTCCGGTGGGTAGCACCTCCACAGATCAAGAGGAATTGACGTAATCTAATGATACTTCAAGAACGCTAATAATAGGCGTGACCGCTTGATTGCGATTCAGGGGCTTTGATGCTTCTTCTCTCCAATACAACAATACAAATCTCACATTTTCCTTTGAAACTTTATTCTCCTCTGATTGTGTGGGTTCTTGCGCTAGACGGGATATGTCTACGAATTCGATATATAATAAATAGACGCGCGCGCGCGCATTCACACACACACACACACACACACACACACACACAACCAAAAATATATAGATTGATATGTTGTCTGAGACTCCTCCCCGCTTACGGTTTTCTATCTACCCGCCCTTTTTGCCCCCCCTCCTCCTCCTTGCCATGGGAAACAATGCAGTCTTTCAGGTCGCACTGCGCGGCAGCAGAAGGCAGCAGCTCGCATTCGTGAGGAGTTTGAGAATGGAACCCCTCGGAACATGCAGAAAGAGCGTACACAGGGCTTTCATGAACTTGCAGAGCGCGTTAAAGCAGATCAGACATTGAAGGGGAATTGGGGATGATTCCAACACTATCACGTTTGGCGGCATAACCGTGTATGTTGCGTAAAAATCGCCCCGTGATTCTTCGCATTAACCATCGAAAATTGCATCGTGAAGGTTATTATCTATTTGGACCGCGTGCTTTAAATACGCTATCCCATGCGCACGTATGTTAATGTTATTGCGTGGAGGAATCAAGGGCACAAATCCTTATTCATTTTCGCGAGTGGCAACTTCACAATCGTGCTCTCAAAAGAGCGTGAGCGTGTACTGCAGCGCATGTTTTGTAAAGCCAAACCAGCAAATACTTTACATGAAAGTTGCAGGCATGGCGCATCACTCGCGCTAACTAGCTAGCACTATCTAGCTATAGACATACGTATATATAATATATATAATATATATATATATATATATATATATTAAGCTGCGTGCAAGCTTAATGATCGCACGACGCAAATATTACGCCAGACGACGGTAATCTATGGCAAGCCTTCGTTACAATTTTTTTTTCACACAGTGCCAAACGTAATTGTCGCATGCATGCACGCTCATTGACAACGATACAGCAGTGCTAGAGTGCAGGCACGAAAAAACTGCAGCCATGTCGTTAAGTATTCGATTCATAAAATGCAATACATTAGAATGACGTCACGCTAGTACGCGCTTCCATGATCAGCACAGCTAGACAGGCTAGCAGGGTTGCATCATGTTTGAATCCCTACATGTTTGGGCTGTCGCCGATTCTACGTCGCATGCTGAGCGTCAGTTGGCCACTACTGCGATGTAAATCTAAAATCTAAAGCTACATAGCTCTATGCAACACCATACCAGCTGACGTACGGTTGACGTCACAAATACATTTGAATACCGTGCCATTGCTAATAACATATCCCTCGTTCGCACAACCTTGTTTGCTTGTTACAATTATAGACACAGCTAGACAGTAATGTGACATATATATACATATATATATATATATATATATATAATATTGCGTAGTCTATTATGATGAAGAAACGACATCTCAGTTCGCGCGGAGCATTTCAACAAATCTGGCGATGAACGCCTATCGACACGGCATCGTCGATTACAGACGGGAACGATGGATTTGGCGGCTTCGGCGGCCTGCTGCATTCGCCTTGGTGGCTCTCCCCGACGATGCGTTCGGGCTCCTGAAACAAATAGTCCGGAAAGAAAAAAACTTCTAATGAGACCGAGTGGAAGATACCTCACGGGAGGATAACAGCCATTGCGTGCTGCATCAAGACCAATCGCGTTTTTTCTCGACGTTGGGAAATTGCTTGTAGGGAGAGAGGGTCTAGAGAGCCCATCGGTGCGCAGGTAGCGTGTATGTGTGTGTGTGTGCGCGCGCGCGCGCTGTCAATATGCACACGTTCGTTATAGCTGCTTACTTCTTGCTTAGTTTCGCCAAGACTGCTCCTAGAGACTTTACAACCTAGAATCGGTTTGCATATAACAAATGAACGTGTATGGAATTGTGACAGATTGCGAGTTAGCGAATGCGCATTCTATTTCTCATTCTCTCTCTCCCCCCCCCAACCCTCTCTCTCTCTCTCTCTCTCTCTCTCTTTCAACACTCTAAACAACAAAAAAAAAACGCATCTTGTTTTTGCATCTCCTCCTCGCCCCACACCCGCTAGGTATATGGTGACGACGCGAGCATTAACGTATGATCTCAAGACATGTGTCAGCTCAAGAGGGAGGGTCGACAATGCAACGCTAGGCTAGCCGACCAAAGCAGTCAGTGAATTACCTTTTTTGACGATAAAACCTTCCACGTCTCCTTCGCTTCTTCAATCGCGTATGCCTTTAGTGATAGAACAACAACAACATCAGCGCAAACACGATGGGGACTTCGCAGGACGTACTAGCGGATTGAAGGCCGCTTGTTTAGAAGGAGGGGGAAGGGGGGGGGGGGTATTCAAAACGCAATTTCTCCATTTGTACAATGGTAGGATTTTAAAAATGTTAGAATGATAAATATGTTCATAATTACAAATGTTTTTTAATAAATATCGTTAAAAGTGTCTCCTCCGCCTTAGCCAATACACTACTAGCCTATGTTTGCCATTTTTGTTTTTGGATTTCACCTCCCACGCGTCTGCAAGATCTCCGCGCATTCGGTATTTCGTCAAGGCATATCCTCCTTTGGGCCTGCAGCGACGTTACGCCGAAAAGATGCGACGATAATGATCATATGGAAGAAGGAAGAGAGCAGCTATCAGTTTGATTGTAAGAAAGGTATTTAGGGATAAATTAGTTCCAACCCCATTCCCCCCCCCCCCCCCCCTTTGCCAGTTTAAGCTTCTACGATTAGATAGAAATTCGTACTAGTCTATTGGGGGCTATTATACCGATATAAATATATACAAATACAGTATTTAAGTTATATATATATTATATATATATATATATATATATATACATCTTGATGAAGAAATTTGCTGCCCGAAAAGAGGCCACAAGCATATCCTCAATGGGAACGATCTACTCGAAAACGAGAGGAATCAGCGCGTGGGAAAAACGCTCGGCGCGGCGCTCACGTAACCAACCATGAGAAATCCAAACACACGCGACAGCAACAACTAGCTATATCCTCCTCCTTTCCGATATGTAGTTTTTCGCATTTGAAAGGAATTTTAGGAGATATTATTCTCTGAGAAGACGGCGGCGTCTACGATGTTGATGTGTAGTTGGCATATGTGCACCTCATCGATCATGCCAACCGAGAGAGCCTCGTTACGATCCAGCATGGAAGCGTTAGTAAGATATCTGGTGGCCTTTGTACATGGAGAAAACAAACAAACAAACACACGCAAACACAGAGCTGTCAGTTGAACTATACTCGCATTACAACATACATGCATCGACGCGCTTTCTCTTGAGCGACTAGCTTGAAAACCGACGGGATATATATATATATATATATATATATATATATCTATATATACATATTAGTCTACGAGCGGCATTGCTCCTTGAGCTGTGTGTCGTGAGAGTATGCATCGATGTTGTATAAATACAGTTGAAACAGCTATGTGACATATACGTCTCTGCTAATATGATAGCATCTACACCTTTCCGTGGCCAATCAGCCTCTCCATCACTTTGCACTAACATGGATATCATTGAAATATGAGCTCAACCTATTCCCCCCCGCCCCCCTCCCCCCTCCCCCACCTAGATTAGGAAATGAACGAAAGAATGATTCAGCGGGTGATTTCTCACGTGGCCCCAGCTTTCCCCCCCATTACTCTACGCAAAACGATGATGATGATGATGATGACGATGATGATGATGATCGTCACTACCCAATAGAGGGGGGGGGAGATTCCTAATGCAACCTGTTCAGGACAAAGAAATGCCATCACACAGGCAGATCGACAAGCATACGTCGTGTGAAATCAGTGTCTGCAAACAGCACGATTGCTAGGGACGCACGTGCGCGATTGCGTATGTGTGTGTGTGTGTGTGTGTGTGTGTGTGACTCCTTGCGATTAACAAGCATTGGGTTCGGGCCCCCTTGATAACGTCATCGTGTGCGTGTTACATCAACCCATCCATGCAAACGACCTCGTTCAGGCCGATTTTGGACGAATGCACATCGGCCATAATTCGATAGTCACAGCACAACGCCAAGATGCACCTGATGCATCATGGGGTGGGGGGTGGGTAGGATTACCATTGAAAAAGCGAATGATTTCGTCATCTGTGATGGTACAGCTCGGGTGTCTTTATTATAATGCAATAATTTTCTGCTATTTTTGTTATCGTATATGTAGTAGGTGATGATTAGCTAACCGACCCTCCAGCAGGGCAAGCTCCTCGTACACAGGCAATAGTAGCCTAAGGTTCAGCATCAAGAATAACGGGAAAAACTAATGAAATTATACAAAGTAATATAATGTATATATATATAATATATATATTTTATGTATTATATATAATATATATATATATATATATATATATATATTGATATATACATCAGCATGCACATTTACGGTGCAAATACAGGTACTCAAAATATATACTCGAAATATTATATATATATATATATATATATATATTATATTCCAATGTATACATCTATATCTAATAATCGCAGAATAGCGTTGATTGACGATAGTGAATGAACACGAAGGATGCTCTATTCACGCACCAATGGGGACTTGTATCTGAAGTACAGTAAAAATAAACAAATCAACTGAAATATTCACTAAAAACTGGTTGCACATACAGTGGGTTCATCATGAAGGAAAAGATGAAGTTAAAGCATGATTGATGCAAACAACTCTACAACAATGCTTTGCGGCGATAGTGGAGAACAAACGATGCACGTTTCCTAGCCTACAAGATTATAGATAATCTCTCCCTTTCTCGTATCACTCGTTATTACTGCAATTGCATTCAATATGATGGTGGGAGGGAAAGCTCACAGGCGAGAGAGAAACGTCGTTTGGGCAATCCAGAACTTTTGATGCCTTTCCTAATTATGGTGTATGAAGAAAGGACAAGAGGGTCTCGTTGATCTTCGGTTGAGACGACAACTTTCTTTTCCCGTTCGAATGCGCCCAATCCCTACACCTTTGATGTCATCGGCGCATAAAGCTCCCGAATGTCGTTTCCTAATTCATTTTGGAGAAAAATCGATGTATTAATTACATTGACGTTAAATAAAGAGCAGCAGCTTCAGTAAAATAGCACCAATTATCACGGCGGAAAGTACAAACGCTGTGTTTCTCTATGACTGTGTCTCTCAATATTCGCATGAATCGTTGCGAAATTACCAGCCGTGAAGACATTTCTTCGCAGTCCGGACTATATACATCAAAGAAATGGAGTGTTATTTTGAATTTAACAACACATTTGTATTCGATCGATTATATCCTGCGACAGAGAGAGAGAGAGAGCAAGGAGCTGCATTTCGGGATTTTTTTCTTTAATAAAATATTATACCGACATTTTTCTAACTACGCATTGCGTTCGTGCGTATTGTATTTGCCATGCAAGTAGACTTTTTAGAACACACGCACGCACACACACATATATGTATATATATATATATATATATATATATATATATTATGCATCTGATTGATATGCGTGCTAGGATAATTTCGCATGGAAATTAGTTGTTCAACCATATATATGAGAGAACGGACGCCTTTGGTAGCTTCTAACTCGTTCAGATTGGCAAGAAGCGCAGACCAGAATCCCAAATTCATTGAATTTACTGGTTCGCGCTGAGAAGGTGAAAGTCGGTTTCGAAGTGATTGATTCGTTCGGAAGAAAATAAAAACAAAAGGGAATAAATCCTCTTCAACGCAACTGCAATATGTCTTTCATAATGAAACGGAAAACAAAGCGACCACAGTCTCTATATACTGTGTCGATAAACTAGCTTGCTAGAGAGTACCTTCATGACCACGATTGCGACCGTACCATCGATCTTTACCTCTAGGAACTTTGATTCTTCTCATATGAAACAATCAAAAAATCGATCAGTTCCATTTTCTTACTAAATTCATCCTATCGTTCTCTGCCCTTCCCCACTATGCCTAGTTAGCCTGAGTTTTAAATCCTTTTATCGGCAAAAGAATCTATCTTACCCGAGCTGGCAGCCATCTTCAAGGTGGATGTTTTTAAGACTTATGTTAAAGACAACTTGAAGGCACGAATGTTCATTTCAAAGGAGGAAAATCATAAACTATTCAATTTTTGCAATTTATTTAAAGACAAACTCCCACCGTTTCGAAGATATTATTTGGTAAAAGCGTGAGAATTTTCTCCAAATAACTTTAAGGAATCCGAGAAGTGTGAAATTTGACACTTCGAAATTGCAAGTTGAAGTGCAATAATAATATCTGTGGCAATGCATATTTCAGCCTGCGACTGCGCCTTTCGTGGCTATTCCCTCGTGCACGTCCTCACTTTCTGCCAAGTTAGGGTGGGTACCGAAAGTGTGACTACCGAAGCATATCCGAGAATGTTAAACAAATTTTTCTTGGTTTTTATCGGGAGACAATAAATTTCCAGCGAAAAAGTGATAAAGTTCGAACTAAAGTTCTGTGGGGAATCCTTAAAAGCGACAATCTTCAGAACTGTATAGAGACATATCGCATGAATTTCGTATCTACGACAACAAGTTGAAGATCAATTTGAAGTAAAAAACCCCTGTGTTTTGGACAACCCAGCGCCGTTGTGTGGTGTGAATGACGCCTCTGGCTGACAGGGAGAGTTGTTAGGGGCGGAGAGCTACTGAGAGAGTGCATTCTATATAGGTGGTGGGGTGATGTGACTTGCATGTTACTTCTAAACAGGGCAGGGATGCAAACCATGCCTTGCGCCGAGGCCGGCGAGGAAGTGGTGAAAAGTGACTCTACTTCACAGCTAGACCGTGTCTTTCGATATGCCTACCGCAACAAAGACAAGCTTGCTCCTGGGTAAATACACGGATTTCGCACAAACTGTTCCATATCCATGCCCTCGATAGTCGGTCTTGCATGATTTGGAAGCGCGTGTCCACACTACGGTGCTAACATTGTAAACATCTGCACGGCTACTCGTCTTATAATAGATCCAAAGAGATGACACAGCTCTCTAAGTTGATGGAAGGCTTGAAGCCACTTGATTTCGGGCTTGAGGGTAGGAATTGCCATATAAGTACAAAGTGAAACAGAGAACTACGGAAACGCATAAAATTATTATGTTTATTTCTGATGGCATGTATTCAATATATATATATATATATATATATATATATTTATGTATACACGACGCTTTTCAGATCCAACATCGACGCCTCGTTCTACCAAAGCAACGACTGAATGCTCGCAGAGGTAGTTACAGCACATCCGCTATGCATCGTCTTACTGCTGTCGCTAGGTCGTCAATAAAAGCCCCACCAAACCACGACTGCCTTTTCTCTCCCAGGGTTGAGTTCAAACAGAACATGGGGAAAAGAAGGAATAGTCAAGGAACTATTCGCGAAGCAACGAGTAAGTCCCGCGAGACTGCATCATCTTTATTTTACTTTCCAAGGGATTCGGCTATGATAGAGAAAAAACCCCGCCGTGGTGTTATTCAAAAGAACTATACTTACCTATCATCCACGCACGTTGTTACACCTGCTGCGAGCATTGCTATTCTGGTGTCTCCCTCGTCTCTTTCCCCCGCCAACAACATCGTCATTACAGAGCTGCTACAGCCCCCTCCGCATTAATCCTCACGGCAATAAATAATAGGACATACAAAGCCATTCTCAGCTGGTTGCAAGCATATGCAGCCTCTGGACGCTAGGGAAGGGAAGGTCTTGCTACTTTCTCGCCACAGTTGCAGAACAGAAACTTGCAAGTTGCGAGAACGATCCCTGCCTCACCGCTGCATTTGGTCGTGTGCCTTTATTTTCTGTACAGAAAGCGTTAGAACCCTATATAGGGTGCCGCACGGTGTATGGAGATAAGGACCTCGTAATGGCAGTCTTCTTACTGCCAAAAGGTATTTATTATCATGCGGTCAAGCTGCATGCAGCACAAGGGGCCAAGGGGGTTTTGTTATTCATTGGTGAGGGGCACTGAAACACAGCATTGTGCGATTGTCCTTCGCTGAAATCAATACCAATGAGGCACTGAAAGACAGCATTGTGCGATTGTCCTTCACTGGAATCAATGCTCACGAAGTCTTTTATATCAGGGGTAGCAATGCCCCTCCATGATCATCCTGGAATGACCGTAGCGTCGAAGCTGCTCTATGGAATGGTGGAGGTGGAGGAGTACGACTGGGTATTACTGCGCCTGAAATCATATGTTTTCACCTGCATAAATGCGACCAATGATGCCGATGAAGGTTAGGAGTCGATGATGAGGCTGCTCGTGTTTAACGAGTAGATTCCAATCATCACGCATCGCGAACATATAGTCCATCACATTGAGTCGGCAGCAAGCTGGTCGCACGCTCTTAGCGTTGCCTGCCGTTGCATCGTCGCAGGTAGACAAGCCCAAGGGATTTTGCAGAAAGTACACCGAGAAGGGAGATGCCAACGAGATGAAAGTAAACAAGGCAGCAGCACGGATATTTAACAGTATCAATTTAATTCAGTATCTACCAGTCACGAAAGGAAAGACACCTGACTCGCGATTGTCCATGCTCATTGCTGCGCTCGAATTGTCCATATCTAGAGAGCTTTGGATTACATGTGTTTATACATATATATATATATATATATATATATTATTATATTCGTATATTTATACGAAGGGTCATTATTTGTAGGTGCATGCCATAGGAGCCGAGTACTGCAATATACATACGTTCAAGGTCGCACATCCCGCTCAGAACGCATGCACGTTAAATAGCTTGTAGATATTGCCAATTGCGAGTCGAAGGCCCTGCAATGGATATAGTCAGACAAAAGCAAAGCGCTCGCAACTCCTCCTGCGACGTCATCACCCGCTCGTGGTTGAAGGGAAAATCGATGATAGCGGGGTTTCTAATAATACGTTCAGCTCCTTTTACACGTTGATTTACTGTTTGTCGTAACATAACGCTACCGTTTATGGCCACCATCACCATCGTCACTAAAGAGTCCTCCTGCATCAAGCTGATAAGTGTACTCGTCTTCAGGCGATAACAAATTCGGCGATTTTAGACATCATAACACCGCCTTACGACCCCAAAACGCGCTCTCCCAACTTCTACAACCCAACTCTGCTCGAAAATGGTGATCAGTCTCTTCGTCGTCTTTGTCGTTAGTTTTGCTTCGCTTCATCACCCGAACCCTTACATCGGGGGGGGGGGGAATACAAATGAGGTTGCACCGGGGAGCGTCTTGCCGCGGTGGGATGTTTTCATCGTGAGAGGAATATGCTACGAATCCGTGTTGTTGTTTGTGTTGGCAAAGATGCCAAACGTTGATTCGTGGGCTGTTCGCATTGATCCCGCGTCGTTGGTGGTAGGCCTGTATATGATGGAGAAGTACATGCCGAGTGAGTTTAGATGTTTCGAGGAGCCTTATCACGGTAAGTAGCTGCGACGTACGTACTACTCACATTCCAAGGATTAATGGTTTTTTTTTATGAATTTTGACTTGTTGGTGAAGGCCGACATTCGAGCACATTTATGGTTTTCTTTTGCGAAATTCGGAAACGCCGCGTATGACCACACACACACACAGATACACACACACACACACACACACACATATATATATATATATATATATATATATATCAATATATAAAAGCATGAACAATCAACAATATTTCAAGGGCCAAAAGTGAATATCCCTAATGATCTACTGAGAAACGAGGGTTCTGAAATGCAGGTCATTTGGCAATGCTTGCGCGTGTATAATATCTGTATCATATACACAAACACACGCACACATAAATATATACACATATTATATATATATATATATATATATATATATATAAGTTATACATACGTGTGCGCGCGCGCGCGTGTGTGTGTGTGTGTGTATTTCTTTACCTTTTCACATGTACCCCCCCGCCACGAACGAGTTTTCCCATCATGCATTATCTTATGGAAGATAAAACATTATGATTTTGGCAGATGGAGAAGTAATATTTCCGCATTCAAAGTACTTATAGCTATACAGACCCAGCTCGAGAGAAAAGCATGATACGAATCTACACAGTAATTTCAGGCCATGTTTGCATCACCTCTTTCGATGGTTGACAGCGCATTGATACATTAAACAAAGTTTGACGAACTAAAATTTCCGGACAGCAGTCTCGATCGTATTGATGCTACTTAGACTACACATTCCTACATATTTGTTCTGCCCACGTCGTTCAACAAAGCTGCGTGAATATACTTATTTGCACTTACGACGCGCCACATAACTTGTGTATCGGACGCGAGAAACCATGCTGGCATGCTCATGTGGTTTGGATCTGGCGATTTAGCTAGATTAGCGACGGCGGCAACCTTGAGTCACGCAACGTACTAGTGATAGTCTAGCTTTTTGTGAAGCACATGCTGATGCATTTTCCACAAGTAATGCTACTGTGTAAAGGCTAGAATGGCTGCGCGCGCTCACTACTAGCCTAGTAGTGTCGCCTACAACATGAATGCTCTTCGCTACCTAGCTACTGACCAGCGCAGCAAAACAAACAAACTGTGAACAATCAGAATCCCACGAAGCTAGAACCTAGACACTGCCTGCTAGCCAGGGCTACATAGCATGCACATGATGGACACCATAAGACATTCGGGCACGCAGCACGTACAGCGTACAGCGTCGTCATGCGACGCGTAGCGTAGACGCAATGTGTGACAAGTTTTTGTTTGCAAGCTATAGCAAGATGCCAGCTCACACCTAGCTTAGGTAGACCCTAATAAGCGTGCGCAGTGCCAAAGTGGCGCGTTTTACGTGCAACACACCGGCCGGGTGATTGCTGACAAATGGGATCTCTAGCTAGCAGATCTCACGCGCGACCTATACCTACGACAATCCCTAGCTACCCTATTTACATCTTTTAATAATGGTGCCAATATTAATGTACATACCAGGCTTATTGCGTAGCTTTTAGATGCGCATCCTAGGGAGACGGCGGGACTCTTGCGAAGGTGACGGAGACGATGAGGACGAGGGGGGCGGTGAAGATTGCGAGATTATGCTGGGCGTCTGCCTTCGAGCTGCCCTGTGACGTTTATCTTTTTTCTTGCTCCTAGAGGTCTGCTTTACTCTCTTTTGGTCTCCAGTCCTCAACCTGGCTACTGCCGATGAAATCGAGCGCTTCGATTTGTAGCTTGGGCGAGATTTCCGTTGTATTCTGTCGTTGTCTACTGCTGGCAGCTCTATAGCGCCGAATATCGGCTGTTCTGGAGAGTCGCTACTAATCTTTTGGCCATTCCCAACTCTCACTGCTATTGGCTTCCTGTACCTTAGAGAGCGTCTCTCCTGAGTTGGAAACCGCGGCGAAGAGGTGTTTCCGGCACGCAAGAGCTCAGGCTCAAACGTGGACTTGACAGAAGGTTTTTCACTTCGTACGGGGCTAGAGTCTCTGGATACTCTGGGACTTGGAGGGCCCATGCTTACCATACGCGCTGATGCTTCCTCTCGTTGCTTCGATTTCCGTGCATTCTCAGCACCTAGTGCCGAGAGATATATGGACCTTCGAGTGCTTGAAACCCTCCCAGATGACGCCTATTGTTCAAACAGCGGAACCCATTCAAACATTCATTGGAGGAGGCGCGCCTTGTCAGTATGTTATCATGAATATATATCTACAAAACGAACTCTGTTTGGTTTCAATAAGATCGAGGTATTATCTTCACGTAGAGACTTACATGGCGAGGAGGGGTTTCACGCAGAGTCTTACATGGCGAGGAGGGGGGGAGGGCGAAGGGGGGGGGGATGGGAGATTCGCATGTGCGTCTATGCAGCAAAAAAATAACAACTATTAAAGAGAGCATACAGTGGCCCCCATCCGCTTCGATTGTCGCATCCATTTCGCTCCAAGACCTCGAGACGACTCTGAGACCGATAACCAGCTTTAGCCATCGTTGCATAACAGAATACATGCTACTACTACTACTACTAGCACACGCGCAAAGAGGCCCGCACATGCGAGATACACAACGATAACATAGCGAGGCCGGCTTATGGAGAATTAGCATCCTCGTCACATTAGCACAGAAGACCCCTGCACGATTCAAGATCGCTTTTCACCATTACTGAGCGACTTGGTTTTTAAAAAAATAATAAAAAAAGCACACGTTTCTCCCACCTTGGCTAAACTGAGACGTGTTTGGCTGCTGCAAGATTGTCCCTGAAACTATGGGAAGTGCAGAAGCTCGACGTCCAGACGGTGTTTTCCTGGCGATAAAGTACAAAATGCACTTTATGTATACGCGACGATTTGAAGGGCACTTATTGTCGTTGGGGGGTAAAAAGCAGAAAATAGAAGATTTTGCTGCCTAGAAAGCTAAATACTAGGGCTTTTGGCTTTAGGTATATTCTTACGAATGCGAACGAATACGTACAACCCCCTCCCTCCAACGAAAGCACACACACACACACATACAAGCACATACACACACACACACACACACACACACACACACTAACATAGTTGCTGTATAGACGTAATGCACACATGATAAACATATGACAAATAGCAAGCTCTATCAATCGCAGCATCCGTTCTTATCATTTCCCTGATCTAAACACACGCACCTTTCATCCATATTCGTTATTACGCCGCAGACGGGAGGCCTATGAACAGATACGAGGAGAATCATCTTTTAAACAACACGTAGTCACCAAAATCGGGGAACTTAACCTATAGTATAAGGCTGCTGAAGCTGAACATCGTACATGCTATTCTTGACAACTAACCGACTAGAGATATCCACACTTTCTCCTGCTCTTACTCTCTTCGCCATACCGTACACACGACTATGGCTCTCAACCGCATTTGCAATGTTTCTTGTTTTCCCCGATGCCCACTGCCAATTTCCACCCCATAGACGCAATGGCACAACAGACGCATTTGCCTCTTATCCCACAACACATCGTCCCACAAACTGCAGTGCATGAGCAGTAACCCTACCCGATAGAGAGCGCTGAAGAAAGAGGCGCATTTGAAGTGGCGGCAAAGGAGGCCATCAACCTCGGACTTTCAATAGAGGAATTTCGTCGAGATCCCATTGCATCACCACCTATGCTTTCAACTCGAAGCGACCGTGTATTGGCTCTTAGGGATGGTTGCGTCTCTAGAGCTTTCACGCTAGTTGGATCACCTAAGCTCCTATGTGACAGCAGCGGGGAATTTCTTGGTGATGGCGTCGGGGTAAATCTGATGAAATAAAACGATTATTTGGGTCGTTGCTTCATCCTCAGGTAGTGCTGGTGTTTAAAGATTAATCAAGACTATGCCTATTCTTAATTGGCAATGCTTGGGCAACGATATCTCAACGAGTATAGCGGGGCAAAATTAACAAAGATTTGAGGGGTAGTCGGAGGTGCTACCTAGACAAGTATTGCTCGGTCGCCAATCGAAGCGATCGAACGGAATCTGACTTCATATTGCGCTTAGTCTCTGCGTCAACCGTGAAGCCTGGCATTTTACCCAAAAAAGAACGCTATTACTTCCGCTGCGTAACAGGAGTGACGAGCTGAATGATGTATTGCTAACGAATGTCCAAAGGGGGGGGGCGGATCTCCTGATGGTCAGTGTTTTCGTAGTAGAAGTACCGATTGTGATGAAGCAGCTTGTTTTGTGGACAAACTGCAGCTCACGATCAATGTCCTCATCAGAATCCACAACCAAGTCGTTGATATCATGAATAACGAAGCCCAGCTTTACATCGTCCGCAGCCTGGGAATCTAGACAGAAGATGCAAAACACATTCCTCACTGCATGCGCGTTGAGAGCTGAATCGGATTCAAGTGCGGAATTTTGAGCTTTGTCTGAGGAGAGCACCCCCGCCTCTTCGCACCCAGAATTACTTCCGAATCGCACCTCATGGCAAGCGATTTGGGATTGGTACACTTCGTGCTGTAAAGAATCCCCCTCTCTCTCTCCGTCGCAACGTTTACGTTCGCACGCTCTCTCTCTCTCTCTCTCTCTCTCTCTCTCTCTCTTTCTCAGTGCTACTGTCATACGTCAGTGGCTGCAGCGCACGCGCGTGTGTTCTCGTACCTTTCTCAATCAAAACGACGCGTTTACCAAAGAAGTAAAACCCGATTTTCCCAGTCATAAAACGGATGCGAACAGTCGAATTTTGCGGAGGCTTGGCGGAGTCTTTGCCTTGAATAAACAAGCATACGGTTTAAGAACGGTGCCGTGCTGGGGTGCTTAATGCACATATCGGTCTACACCCCGCGCACTATACAAGTCTGCCCCTTACACATTCTGGTTTCTAGTGAAAGAGGCTGCGCGCCGGCTACTCGTAGGAAAGTCACGTGAAATGAATTGGAAATGAGATGGAAAGGATATTACCCCAAGCGGCACATAGACAGAATATCAGGAAAGGGGCAAAGAAGAAAATTTCCAGAGCCCTGAGAGAAAAGGGAAGATCATTAATCTTCCGTAAACTTGTGTAGGCAGCATCTTCATATTCATTCTCATGTGCTCGCATGCACTGGAAAAGCTCAAATCTGCTTTCGCTTACTCTCAGCTTTGGAAATAATTATAAGCCCGAAA
>ADNK01002450.1:57500-60000 GCA_000320545.1 Bigelowiella natans CCMP2755
GGACAAGAACGACTTAACAGTACGTCAAAATAAGAGCGGAAATGAAAGCGATAAAGGCCATTGCACGTGCCACAGCACATCTCAAATCTCTCGCGAAATGCAGCAGAGAGGCTGCATTCGCTCTATTTCACCAACAATGCTCGCTCGCGGGCCGAAAATAGCCAACAGCATACAACGTAAAGAGATGGCCGTAACGAAGCTACTACTTACCCGATCCAACCGAGGAGTCTTCGATACTCACGGCCTGAATACGAAATCCAAACAACGCATTGGTTGTCAATGCATCGGCACTTATCACCAACTCTAAGTTGTTTTGCGGCTCGTTGGCTAGCAAGCTGCGGTCGTTGACGGCGAAGTTCCCGGAGTCGCAGGTCCACGTGAGCTGCACGCTCGAAGCGTTGTAATTTAGAAGCGTAGCGCTCAGAGTGAGGCGCTCCTGCGTGGAATACTTTGGAGAATACGGGGACTGAACTTGCATCTTTAAGAGAGGAATCTCCTTATCGCTGACGTATATCCACTGTACAGCCTGTGCAGTGCGAATTTGCCCCCCGATCGTCTCCCCTTGTACTGTAACGCGCACCAGATAACTGGTATTCTGGGCGAACCCACCTGTATCAACAACATGAACCCCTGGATTCGTCGCGGAGGCGGCCCCGTTGAGAAAAACCGTGCCGCCGTGCGCGTCCAAGAACTCCCAGGAATACTGCAGGATGGCGGATTCGTTGGCCGGGTCGAACGAGCGCGAGGCGTCGAATTCGTAGGTAAAGCCTGGGACCGAGACCATCGACAATGTGTCTCCTCCCGCCAGAATCGCCACGACGGGCTCCATCTGCACAAAGACGCTGAACCTTGTCGCGACCTCGCCGGTGTAGGTGCCATTGAGGAAGCTCCTTGCCGTCTGCACGAAGTTGTACGTCTCGCCCATCCTCAGCGTGTTCGCAGGGATAGCAAGGTAGGTTTGATTCGGCGCTGCGATCTGCACAGAGCCGTGCGAAGAGACGTTGGAGACGTCGGCCCATCGAGACGTGTATGTAAAAACACCGGCCAAAAACGAAGAGGTGTTGCATGCGGGAGGGGTTACTCTGGGCGATATTTGCAGCAAATCACGGCGCCTAATCGTCATATCAGTGCTCCCCTGCAACTGAACGACTGGGAATGACCCCAGCACCCTGTTGAACGTGAATATCGAGAAGTCGCTCGCGTTTTGCCAATTCGTCAGCTCGATTCGTAGCGAGTACGATCGGCCAGGCAAGAAATAGTCGGAAGATAAAACCACAGTCTCGTTTGCCCTTGAAATCCTCGTCGACACGCCCGCGGGGAGAGGTGCAGATGACGCGTTGAGATAAGTCCAAGAATACTGAAATGGCTTGCCCCCCCTCCCCATCGACTCGGCGACGGAGATCGTCAGGCTTTCGCAAGGGCCGACCTTCGTTCGACTTTTGACGATGACAGTCGGCCGGAGGGGCGCGATAGGGGGGAGAAGGGCGAGCGTTTTGCCTGCCACAAGCACTGTATTTCCAGGGTCAGAGACGACTCCGGGAAGGAGCGTGATCGACGAGGACGCAGCAGCCGTAAAACCAGCACCCAACCCGACAACAAGGAGGTCGACCTGGGCCCACACGCACGTTGGATTTTCGCCGAAAATGGCAAGCGTGTCCTTGCTAAAATAGCCGCTGCACGGCAGGCTGGGGACGGACGTCGGGAGCGCGAACCTGCAATTGATGCGCACGAGCGAGTCGTCCATCCGCGCCGATTTGAACACCAGCAAGGTCGGAACGGGCGCCGCGGTGGTTGGGGCGCACGAGGACGGCGAACACGTTGTCGGCGTGCAGGAGGGGTTGGCAGTAGTGGGACTTAGAGAGCTCGGGGAGAGGGAGGTCGGAGCTTGGCTGGTAGGCGCACATGACGAAGGGCTTGTGGTGGAGGGGCTGAGCGACGTCGGGGAGAGTGTGGTAGGCCCGCAAGTAGTCGGGCTCACGGAGGTTGGGGAGAGAGAGGTAGGCGCCAGGCTCGATGGCGAGCACGTGGAGGGGCTCATGGTCGACGGGCTTGAGGACGTCGGAGCGCAAGTAGAGGGGGAAAGCGACGTGGGGGAGAGGGAGGTGGGCGCTGAAGAGGACGGCGAGTTCGTGCTCGGGGCCAACGTCGTCGGAGAGCATGAGGGGGATACTGAGGTGGGGGCGCAGCTGGTAGGGGAGGAGGAGGGGGCAGCTGTCGCGTACGCTCTTAGCGCTCGAATTCGGAAGTTTTGATGATCTGCCATGTAGATGACGCGACCCCCATCGACGTCGGCGACGGATATATCAAAAATGGTGTTGAAGACTGCCGTGGACGCAGCGCCGTCCTCGGCGAAGTACGCCCTTACAGGAGAATATGTCGTGGGGGAGGGGGTTGCAGGCGCCGTGGTAGGGTGCTCGGTAGCTGGCGCGAGAGTGGTGTGAGTGGGGGCGTTTGTTAGCGGCGACAGCGTCGTGGGGCTCACCGTCGGCGATTCCGTTGT
>ADNK01002450.1:65000-72500 GCA_000320545.1 Bigelowiella natans CCMP2755
GATGGACAACGTCGGGAATGTAATATATGAGGATGCAATCTCCTCTACAAATGAAAAACCATTTGCGCGCGCGTCTGTGTATGGGGGGGAGGAAGGGGGGAGGGGGTAGAGATGAGCAAACAGGAAGGATCCGTATCGATCTTTTTGAAACCCTGGTCAGCTTACTACCGCCGCCATTTCTCGTGCGAGTCGTTGCACACATGCCCTCATCGCTCGGCGATATTAACTGCTATTGCTGCATTTGCAACTAACGACAGGCTACTGGGCCTTATTTCCGCTCCAAGGTGATGCACGATACGCAATCCGAGCGTCTAATATGCAGTAGGCTAGTAATCATAGCAAAAGTCCAATAAAACTCTCGATATCGAAAGTAGTGACCAAGCAGTATCTTCCAACACCAAATTGCGTGCGTGCATGTGTAACGAGGGGCCGATGTTCCGATGTTATCTGGAGAGAACATAATCGAAGAGATAGTTGCGTGTTGGTGCGTTGAACTATATATATTCATATATATTCTATTCTTAGTGGCTGGGAATTTACACTAATCCTGTGATCAAGGAGTCACTTCCCTCCCTTGTACGTTAAGATATATATATATATATATATATATATATATATGCGGACGATGAGCGCTTATGCACACACATATGCACGTGGAGGGTATAGATATAAGGCGAATGCAGCGTTGGAGTATTGTGTGTGTGTGTGTGTGTGTGTGTGTGTGTGTGAGAGAGAGGGAGAGAGAGAGAGTGAGAGAGAGAGGCAGAGTGTGTGTGCGTGAGTGTGTACTTGTGTTTATATGCGTGTTATGGTGAAGTCAGCCCCTTTTTGATCGACGATATACAATAATCCTACAAGTATTCATTGAGTCACTTCCTCCCTCCTCTATAAACCGCACAGATCACTCTTGCAAACGGGATCTTCGTGCTTGTATTCTTAAGGTGCTCACCATAACACAAAACCCCAATACGTGCCAAATAGCGTCGTTGCGTGCTCTGGGGGCATTGTTAATATAACGTCGGTGATGATGACAGCTCGATGGTAATGGTGATAATGCCTTTGCTGCTATAAACCTCTTAGGCTTGCTCTTCCACGGCTTTTAGCGATGAAAACAGCTTCTGACTTCTCGGGTTGGGCTTGGATTGCTACTACAATATTATGAATAATATTATATATTGATATATATATATATATATATATATATATATATTATATTTTATCTAATAGCTTTGTGTCTGTCTGTGTGTGTGTGTGTGTGTGTGTGTGTGTGTTTGTGCGCACGCGCGCCGCTCAATTAAAATCCGAGCATGTTTGTGCTTATGTGTTTCTCCTTCTTTTGGTAGCATCCCGAAGTACTTTAGATTCGGCACTTGTTTGTTGGTGAATCATCTTCCTCAACCTGCTGTCCGTCGTCCTTCGTTGCCCCCCCCCTCCCCGTCCTTCTTCTCCCTCTCTATGGCCGTCGCATTCTGACTTTTCGTCATCTAAATGACTAGAGATCGCATCGTTCTTTGGGCTGCCGGGCAAGGAGGAGTTAGTAGATTACGCTGATAAGGTAGTAGAGAGCGCTAAAGGGGCAATATAAACACCAATGTATGGTGGTGAAATGGCAATAAATCCTGCCTGTTTTGAACCGAATATTACGCAGCTGACACATCTCTCTCCGCTTCTCAAGATCGCTGGCTTCCAGGTTGAAAGAGCGATTAAAACACGACCTCACCACAATTCTGAACCCCTTCCCGCGCGACTGACGATGTGTCGCTTGGATGTTGTTACAGGCTATTTGGCTAGTCGATAAAGTCTTCATGCTCAGGTCTTTAAAAAGCCATTCTGATATTGATATGCGTAGACAAGCACGTGCTTCGAGCCGAAGGCGAAAACACTATACCTTCCTAGTTTACACAACGGCATCGTCTAGCATGAACGGGGCCTTGGCACCTGCCTTTGCTTCCTTCAGAACGAAGTCCCCGAAACGTGTATATGTTTTTTGAGATGTAACAGCCAATGCGCGCACTGGCTGTTTTTCACGCAATAGTCATGTTTTTACGATTAACAGCGAAATTCTGCCAATCGCTGTGGTTCTTCCGACTATATCTCCTCTGCTATTTGGAGGTGTATTAGAGGTCCAAGAAGGCATGTTATTTAGTTATATGTCTCTGTTGATAATATATATATATATATATATATATATATATATATATGTTGTATATCCCCTTATGTAGAGATCTTTGATCCGCATATATCCCCTTATGTAGAGATCTTTGATCCGCATATATGCACCAGCACACACATTCGAAAAGAGAGAGAGGAAGAGAAAGAGCGAGACAGAGAGAGAGAGAGAGAGAGAGAGACAGAGAGAGAGAGAAAGAAACATTTAATCACAAAGAAATAGTATAGACAAGTAACAATGTGGAAACTGCCAGTAGACTTATCATGTGAGAGACTTTATGATAACGATATATTAATTGAATATATATATATATATATATATATATATATATGCACAAGAATGAGGCATCCCTCTAAAGATGAATCATTAACATTGCTCCGGGTAGGGAACCCTTGTCACGAGTGCGTGCGCTACCGTTGGGGCAAGCGTAAACTTTCTTCTCGGTAGTAGTAACACCGCAAGCCATAGCATACGTACCTAAATCGTTCCAACCGACGCATACACGCATCCTGCAAAACAAGAAGGTTCTTCTCCAGACGCCTCGACTACAGCTGTCTTTCTGTGATTGGAGAGAGGCCATAGAATCTGCACAAAACTGATTTCTTTTGATATCGTTTGTAGGTAAGAACTTTCTCCAGGAGCAGGTGAAATGTACGCTCGCGCTACTGAAATCGAGCGCATAGTTGTTTGGTTTGCTTGTCTTTCAGCACGTGCAATATGGCACAAAGTAAGGAATGAATATATGGCTATCAGGTAGGAAACTTCTCCGTGTTTGGTAGCCTCCCCATCAAGGTATACTAAATAACTGGATCGCTATTGTCAAGATGAAGCGAGATATGTGCACATATGATATGACTGAAAATGAATATATGTGTATATTCAGCAAATCTAATCGAGAAATGTCAATTTATAATATATATATATATATATATATATATATATGTGTGTGTGTGTGTGTGTGTGTGTGTGTGTGTGTCTGTATCTATATGTGTGTGTGTATATTAAGATGTATGAATATCTGTTTATACTTTGATATATTAATTGAATATACTGCAATGATACGACTAATTGCCAGGAGCAAGAATGGTTTCATAGGCTCAACCGGAAGGTGATGATGATTTCCATCCATTTTCCAATGTACATCTTCACATAGTAGCAGCCTTTACTAGTCTATGTAGCTTTTTCACTATGCAATCACATGGAGAAAAGAGGGCGAGAAAAGGAGAGAGTGTGACAGAGAGAACGAAAGCGACTGGAACAAGAACCGAGTATTCGTCGTTCTTTGTTTGTTTGTAGAGAATCATTTACCTCGCAATCACAACTCAATATTTGATAAATACTATACCACCTATTGGCAGGTTTCCAAAGAGCCATTTAAGGTATGCTTTCTGCCCCGTTCCACGCACGTGCGTATCGTACACAGTACGGGTTGTTCTTTGGTTGAATTCCATCATGTTTCTAAGATGTTCATTACTGAAAGACTCGCTTCCTCAATTTAGTCGGCGCTGCTAATACGACTCGCTCCTATCTTGCCAATTCCCTTAGACGGACATTGGTATTATGATGACGACTACATATGCAAAACTAGATGAAAATGCGTACGCATATGCAACCAACACACACACACACACACACACACACACACACACACGCGCGCGCGCGCGCGCCACAGACTCGATACAGAAAGAAAGAGAGGGGGGGGAGGGGGGAGGGAGAGGGAGAGGGAGATCATGGTAAAAGACTTGCAAGAGTAGTAGCGATTTGTGTCATTAATGTACACGCATATGATAAAGATACATGATATGGTCAACTGCGTGAAATGAGCCCCCAGCTGTATAAATGAACCTTCTCACTCCGTCCAACCTCGTCCGCACCATCCTAGGTACGTGTGCGGGGTCACACCGATGACTCTGGCCAACTTCGTAACGGCCTACTTCATCGGCACATTGAAGGTTGAGGCTCCTCCCTCGTATTTATTTCCTTTGCTTCATCGATGATGGCGGCTGTTTCGATGCTGCGCATAGCATAGCTACTTACCGAAAGCTTGAGCATATAATGGGTTTCGTTGGGGGTGCATTCTCCAGCAGCGCATGTTCTATTGGGGGAGGGCCGATGACAAAAACCTATATAAATCTATTCATTTCGCAAGGGGGTTGTAGCAGGTTGGGTTTGCTTTCCTTTGATTCTGTGCTTTGCTGCATCCTTGCCTCAGGTCGCTTTTATCGACGCGTCTTTAGGTGAGAGAATGGCGCTGCAGCATCTACATTAGAAATTACCCCGATTGGATTATTTGATTCTGACCTGTCCCCCCCCCCTCCCCCCATGTTACTCAATGTTACGTCGATTGTGGGTTGTGACTGCTGTTTGCTGCTACTGCACGCAGGGAGCTTGTTGTTTTCGTCGATTCTGGATACTGAGGCTGTACAAGAGCAGGTGCGAAAAAGGATGAATACATTTCAGATAGTGTTTTGATGGAAATCAATATTACTCGTATTTTTTAAATGAGAGACGTGTTTCTCCAATTTGCCAACGTGAGATGGTAATACGGATGTAGCAAACAACACGTAATATATATATATATATATATATATATATATATGTGTGTGTGTGTGTGTGTGTGTTTGTGTTTAATTTTTCTATTTATAATTTATAATATATATTTTATTACCATAGTAATTTATAATATATGTTGATATTAATCCATATATATTTTTTAAACATTGAATATTTCCTGCAAAGACTCCTGAGCTATGTGAGATCTGTTTCTTGATGATATGCCAAATAATCCAGGCCAAGTTCGTGTTAATAGCAGAAGTTGTTCTAGTGGTATTAATGCTAGAAATATTGAAGCAAACATAAACCAACATGCGCTCGTATTCACACAAACACACACATACACATTCACGCGCGCGCAACGATTACGAAGGAGATATTACTTTACTATGTTTTGCATATGTGTGTCTATAAGTATGTTCGTTTTTATACTTACAACTTACGATACACTCTTCCTTGTCCGAACCCATAAAAGGTGCTCATTTCCGCTGTCGTGACCAACATTGCCACCACGTTTGTGACCGAGCTGACAGCTGACGATAGCGCAGCAGGTACAGCTGACGACGATGCTCTCAAGGAGATTGAATCTTTAAAAACAACTTGAAAATAAAATTTAATAACTGTAAATATAATATATATATATATATATATATATATGAGACTTACGAAGCGAGCGTTCTGTGAAATCCTGGGGGTAGCCTTGATTGGTTGTTCTCAGCTTACCAATGCTACTCGATGTAATGTAATGCCAGCTGATGAAGGAGCGAGTACAAATGCAAACACGACGGCTGAAGAAGAGGGTAACACAATGACTGTAAACATGAAGCAAAGTGCTTCATCACATGTCGTATTTAGAACCGACACTACAGCTTCTTACTGCCACTCGCGTGTTTCCCTCTCCCTTCTTCTCTCCCTCCTTCCTTCTCTTTCGCTGGCTATACAATTATTCACAACACTACTTACACAGGGCCTCTAGCAATGTCCTTGGAGGAGAGAATCAAGGAAGAAGGGGAGAGAAAGAAAGATGAGTAGCGAACGACACAATAGCCTATGGAGATCAGCGCACAAAATATCAATGGTTTATGGGAGAGGGGGCAGTAATGCTATGATGAAATGCACGTGTACATAGCAGAAAATCGGAGCAAATATCAAGTGGTTAGACTACATGTGTGCGTGCGAACGTGTATACGTACGTGCACGCAAAAATGTAGTTTCACCGCATCATCCAATGTTCTATTGTCACAGATTTCAAACATGTTTAGACGTGCTAACAATGTAAACCCATACGGACTGACGAGCGTGGCACTCTGTGCAGTCGATTGAGGCATGCATGCATGCATATATACTCGAGATGTAGCGTGGCGCGAATCTACTCTAATTTTATATTGGCATAATAAGTAAAACATGACATGCTTTATTAATATTTGACGCGGAGTGCACAGCTCCGTCAAACCCGGTAACGACGGGGTTGTGAACAGTGCAGCGCTTTGTGACGCGCTTTGAAGCAGCAGGCAGTTGCAGTTGGTCAAAGAAAAGTCATCAGAACTTGTCCGATGGCCAAACCTCAAATATTGACCGAAATGTTGACCCAAATGTCCATTTTCAAGACCTCAGTGAGCGCACAAAGTGTGAAAATTCACACTCGTTGTGCAGAGAATGCACGCTGCGCGTTTGTTTTCTGCCACATTTTGAATGCTTTTGCGCGTGTGTTTGACCAAATGTGACATGTACGAAAAATTTTATAATTTTAAAGAAATGCGAGCAAACCCAATGTCCATCACATCACATGGCGCGCTTGGTCGCGCGCAAAAGCTTCCAAATGCATGTTCTGGCGATTCGTTACAGGTTTGACGGAGCTGTGTGCATCTAGTGCATACAAGCACAAAACCAATTGAAAAGGCAAGCTAGCAAGCAATGATCTGCGCTGCATTACTGCTATTGCTTGCCATTATGATAGACATGCAATACACTCTATGTCAGTTTGTGGCAACACTAGAACAGCGAACGTGAATCAAGATGAGCAACTCCCTTTTAAGCTGTTCGACATGACACGACAATACTAACACGACAAGCGAGCATTACTAGATTGACTACACTAGTACTAGGGTACACCATGCTAGTATGTACGCATAGGCAGAGGACAATGATTCTAGCGTGCTCGAGTGTGGGAGTAAAACGTACCAACTTTAAAGAGGTGAAGATGTGATGGCATGCATGCGCGCATGGCCGCCTCTTTATTTCAGGCCGCGATCATCGTATCTACATATATGCGTGATCATCGTCTCTACATATGTTCACCACATTGCAACAAGCACGGCTACTAGACGAATATTGATGTCTACGGTGTAGAACGTGTAGAACACACAAGCACATAGATCCCTTTCATTTTTCTCATCCTCTCCATTATTCACAGTAGTATCACCATTACTGTCACGTTATCACGAGTGTCCTGTCAGTATTGGCGCATACAACGCGGAAATTAAATGAGTAATTCTAAATTTTATAATATAATTATTGTTAATATATAATAATAATAATAATAATAACAACAACAGGGACTATAAATGAGTAGTATTGCACACTAAGAGGGGTATACTATTCAGTACATAGTGCGAATAATAGTCTTCGAAATAAAGATTTATATGAACAATAGAACACGAAGAGGGTACACGCAATCACACACACAAACACACACACACACACACACACACACACACCGTCTTCGGATAACACATTTAAGGCAAACTATCGATTGATTTTCAGTTTTGAAAACGACA
>ADNK01002450.1:75000-77500 GCA_000320545.1 Bigelowiella natans CCMP2755
AAAGCAGCAGCAAAGCTGGCATTTAGTCTCATAGCGATGCAACTTCAAAGACGATTTATATATATATATATATATATATATATATATTACATGTTCAAAAGGTATGATGTCTATGAGGAGAGGGGGGGGTGGGGGGTGACCTTCTAAGCTGCGAGTCGGTTTTCAGATAAGCATTTGTTAAATGAATGCTCATCTCTTTCGCAGGACTGGCACCGTCGGAGAAACACACACATACACACACACACACACACACACACACACACACATGAGCGTTCTTGCAGCTTTCCCCCGGCAAAGACCCACGCGTACGCACAGATGCAGCAGCATTGTTACTTCTCAGAGGTAGTCCCCATTGAAAATACCTACCTAGTCTCCATGCTCTTTTGCAGATTTATATGAAGTGCCTTCGCGACGAAATCAACACTTTGACGACCTACACAGTATGCTTCGTCGTTACACGCTAATAACGGTATGGAACATTGCATGCGAGGATAACCTCCGTGACCATCGTAGACGGCAAAGAACCCTAAATAGAGAAGGAGGCCAAACTTTGAGTTAAAATATCTTCGATTCATGTAATCTATGATGCCATAGATAGCTTTTGTTGTACTTCGGAAAGGCGAGTGTAACCGCTCATCATGATTAAAAAAAACAGTAGAAGAGGAGAAGAAACAAGCAGTATTGCTGGCTCTCGTAACGAGAAAGGTTTGTTATTAGAAGATTGCAGCATTTCTCCCTGCCATCACCACCTTGCTTTGACTCCCCCGAGAAGTTATCGTATGCAATATGATCATCTTCCATGTTACTTCGAGGCCTGTAATCATTGAGACGACGGTGATGGTGATGACGATGACGAGAGTCAGTGCGAGCAGCCAATCATCGCTGCGTAAAGAGATGCTAAATACCCCTGGCTTTCGAACCATCCTGCGCCGAGGATACTTTCATATCTGAGAAGATACAACGAAGCATTTAGGTTTGTGCGACAACAACGTCGTAGGACGAATGGAAGAAAATATCACAAATTACGCGGTTGAGTTTCATCTTTAGTTATTACTATTGTCATTTCTCGACCATAATGTGTGTGTGTGTGTGTGTGTGTGTGTGTGTGTGTGTTTCTGCACACATTACAACCTATGGCTAGGCGAGATTCTTGAGGGCAGTTCCGTGATCTTGCGACACCAACAGCATACAATCAAGTGTGCAGAAATGGCAATAACAGAAAAACTACGTAAGGGGGGTAGGAAGATTCGCGGTCTTACTAACAAAGTCATAACAATAACAGCAACAATATATATATTTTAAAAACATCGATAATCAAACAGAAACAGGCGAGTAGTAAACAGGACCCTAGTTTGAATTGCCGCCAGTCGCTCATTCAAGAGCATCCTTGCCTAATTAAAAATCAACAAATACGCATTTGTTTTGATTTTGTATTGACTAGCAAATAACTTCATGTGTCAGCAAGTATGCCTTTGCAAGGTGTTAGCGTTTACACATCTTATGATTGTACATATAGAGATAATTCAGCGCCCCCACAACAATGATCAGTAGTGCTTTCCCCCACCTCCTGTAGCCATTTTAGATCGATCTTTTGCTGCGAGTAGTGTAGCGTGTGCCTAATGTTTATTTCATCATTTATTTCTTACCCACTCATATATGTATACACCTGATCGGTTATACTCCTTTCAATGCATCCGTATTTTGATAAAATATACATTTGCGCGAGGAAGTGCGTGATGGCGTTGAGCGCTGTGGTACTACTGACACTAATCGTGCCTTACTTGATTTGACTGAAGCCTAGGCTCTGGAGAACTCGCATACCTCCCTTCGTCATATCAAAAAAATACACACAAATGCTGTGAGTCGGAGAATGCAGTGCGGGCTATTCGATATTCAACCTCTAGATTGCCTATTCTTTCCTCAAAGTGGATGTTTAAAGTGCGGATCTTCCGGTATCTGAATATAAATATGTATATAATATATATATATATATATATATATATATATATATATATATATACATATATTTACATGTACATATTATGTATATGCGTGTATAGTCAGGCGAGCATACCACCAGCCCAGAAAGAAGGCAACTTACTTTTCGTCGCTCGGATTCTCGATAAGGTTGGTGACGTACACTAGGTGAGCATAAAGGCACAGAGGTGAGAAGGGTTCCAACGAAGAAACACCACCATGCGTGCACAGTCGCCATACCATCTACGATAGTTCGCAAGGCCTCCTCTACATCAATAATTGCGTTGTATTGCTCGAGATTGCTTATATCCCTCGAAAGAATCTTTAGCTGAGTATGTGATACAAAGACGTCATCACCGGAGGAACGTTCCAGAAGGACACTTCTTCCCACAAAAACCAATCCCCTGATCCTAATCCGTCTGGGGTCATATGTGAAACGTGCAATGACCTCCATAGTTCCGAGGGAGCCGGTTGCTTCGGAGGAGCTTCTTCTCCAGATGAAAACTAAGATTCAGATTCAAAC
>ADNK01002450.1:82500-87929 GCA_000320545.1 Bigelowiella natans CCMP2755
TAAAGAAGGTACCTATCAGCCACCACCAAGAAACAGCTTACTCATATGAACGGCGCCGGGTGAATCAGAGGATTATTCTTTCGTACCTCGTGGTGGAGGACTTGTCGTACTGGAACCCGTCATATGTGTTGAAGGTAGCACAAAACACGCACACACGCGCCATGTAAGAGAAGAGTCGTCGGTGGAAAAGCAGAGAGGGAGCATTGGCCTAATCTATGCGCATCGTGACCTCTTCGCGTAGGATAGAATCTGGAGTGCCGCTTCTTATGACCAGAGGGTGATTCCCTGTAGTGTCAAACTCCCAGATCCTGCCTCCTAGCCGCTCGATGTGGCCATAAATAGTGACAGGCTGTCTGTTTCGTAAGAAGCCATGCACGGCAGCGAGACCGGAGTATCCCGACGCCTGAACATCTGATGACCGAATCACCTGAAGGATGATGTCGTTAGTCGTGCACTGTCAGGCGCGAAGTCCTGAAAGAAGAGACCTTTGCAGACGCGAATAAGCGATATTTCCGGTTCCACTGGCGATGCAGGAGGTACGTTCCAACCGTGAAAACCGAGGAGGAGCATGATGCCTGGTCAACGAAACACCGACATCGAAGAGAACACTTCTGTGATGATTACTACGCGCCATGTTGCGTAGCAAGTTACGCGTGATACACCTAACATTCAGAGCACAGTAGTAACCAAGAATGCAAAGAGCTGATCGGGTGGAGGCCCCTTTCTCTTCCGGCCACCATCATCTGGCTTATTGGGTCCGTTTCCTTTTTCATCAAAGCCACCATTCATCGTGGGAAGGACACTGCTTTGCCCTTCAGCTGCCCCGGCGGAGAAAATAGACGCTATTTGACACGGCGGAACCTCGAAGTGGCGACTGGTGCGGCCATTGAGAGACTTCTGTGACTGTTGATCTGTCGATAGTTCTTAAAAACGTGTATGGGATCGTAGATTTATCGATAAAACGCAGTCTGTTTTTCTATAACGACTACCCATAAAAGCAAAACTACTGAGTGCTTAAAACAAAAGTCAGGAGGAACGGCTCGGGAATTTCTCTGCGACAATGAAACGAGGAAGAGAATCTTAGCTAAAATCCATGGCATTTTTTTCATGATAGAAACCCATAAAAAATCGGGGAGCAACCACAGCCCATTCATTTTCGGCTTCTTACGAGCCACGAGAAAAGGCACGTGTCAGTGCCGGGAAAGAAGATCTTTCTCTACAAACGCAGGACATTTTAAGAGGTTTTCCACTTCTACGGCCACATTTCTGAATAAAAACTGAATTTCCTTCGACGAGCACTCGGCCGATACAGAGGAGGACTGTCCCCTGCCCATGCACAGCTTGCTTTCTCCGGCTTCTGCAGGACACAAACGTGACCGCGAGGAATATTCCCTGAACATATCCACCCAGCAAGCTGGTTCGATAAACATGGTTGATAAAGCCGCAGCTACGAGCCCTTCCAAGCGTCCTCGTCGGGTAGAGTTGTCAATGCTCAAATCCCCCGAGATAGCATTCCTCAGAGCCTACAAGTTTATCCTTCCTGCGCAGCTGAGAGCGTTTTCCCTTCGAAGAGGGTCTGTATCTGAATACCGACATCGTGTAGATCAGAATACTAACAATATCCTCGCCATCTTCCCCCCCCCCCTAAAATCTTTGACTTCGTAGGTGGGGAAGGGCACTGGTGAACCTGGGCAGTTACATCGGCGGAATGGCAAAGATCGCTGCGGCCAAGCCAAGTCATCTCTCTCATTATCTTCCAAATATCTTTCCAATGACAATGAGGGCAAGTGACCAGCAATCTACCCCCCCCCCCCCGACACATCCAGTGCCATACCG
This sequence comes from Bigelowiella natans CCMP2755, assembly GCA_000320545.1. Classification (NCBI taxonomy): domain Eukaryota; phylum Cercozoa; class Chlorarachniophyceae; genus Bigelowiella; species Bigelowiella natans. The sequence goes on from ADNK01002450.1 coordinate 84,337, forward strand.
ACGTAGCTATGGGAACCATCCCTCCCAAATTATGGACATTTACCCCTCGACAAAGCACAGCAGCCCTGTAAACTCCGGTTCCTCCCATCCCTCTGCTCCTCCAACGGTGGTATTTGTACATGGCGGTGCATGGGGGTCGGGGCATCCTTACATGTACAAGCTGGTGGGTATGAGCTTAGCTTCCGAAGGCATTAACTGCATCGTTCTCGGTTATCGTACGTATCCTTGCACCGACGTCAACGGCCAAGTTGGTGATCTAATAGCCGCGTTTGGATACATAAATGACGCCGTCAAAGCGCATGAATTCACCGGTATTGACCCGGAATCTGCAATATATGCCTGCGGCCATTCGAGCGGAGCGCACATAATCGCGTTGTCGTTCCTCAAGGAAGCCCCTGATAGGACGTCTATCTGCAACATCGGTATGTAAGCGCTTTAATGGCGGATAAAGCTATTGACTTGTAGTCGTGAGAAAGAGTGTTGTTGGGTGCACATCTTTGGAATCTCACAGCGGATATATTTTGTGTGATATGATGTTTGTTAGTGCGGGGATTCATTGGGCTCAACGGCCCTTACCACTTATGGCAGATGTATGAGTTTCATCGAGATATTGGAATCAACGACGTTGGACCTCTCTGTCCAGCTAATGGCGGCAAAGAAAACTTTGACAGGAACTCCCCCGTCTTAATATTAGAAGAAAGGGCTGCTGCAGCAAAAGCGGAGAGACGGGGGGGGGAGGGCAACATGCCATCGGGGACACGGATGGAACGAAAGAAAGCTCAAAGCAAAGGAAAGTCGAGAAATTGTGCAGCATCGTTTCCGAGGTCGCTATTACTGCACAACGAAAAGGATTGCATTATCCCTTGCTCCAGCTCTGAAAGACTCCACAGGGCCATAGCATCATTCAAGGACATTGGTGATGACGAAGGCGCCCACCTCCCTTCTGGCCACTCGCGATTGGTTACTTTGCCGGAAGGAGACCACTTCAGCACGCTGATAGAGTTGGCAGTGGGTGGTGATAAAGATGGCAAATCCACGTTGTTGAAGGAACTGAAACTGTTTTGCTGTTAGCAATGCAAGCACGCATCACTTGGCAAGTGCTATTTTTAGCCGCCATGCATGCTAAAGTGAGATCGTATCGAAAATGCATGCAAAGCAGCCCTTTCCGATGTACGGACCGCACACGCTAGATAAGACGGCCGTACACTGTTTGACTCGTGCATCATTACGGACGCTTAGTTGCTGAAGGAACTTCAATATATAATAGTGATTGAGGCAGAGCCAAGTTCCATGCTAAAAGTGATATTTGTTACAATTACTTATATACGCTTGGTATATATTCATAGTAACATAAAAGTATGGCCTGCTAATATCTACGAACATACGCTATATATGTATAGTATTAGCCATACTAGAATGCTTGTGCTACGCTAGTAACTTCTAGAACGTGCGCTATACGACCACTTTATTTTCTCTACAATAGACGAATATAGTCATTTGTGACACATTAGCTGGGCAACAATAAGCATTGCATTGTACAATCATTACACATAGACATGCTTTGCTACGCACGCATCGCAATCATAGCAACGGTAAACATGCACGCATGTACGTGGGAAATCCATGCTAACATGCACTTAATGCATACGCGTGTCTACTATGTGGTGCTGGAAGAATACATGCTCTACATCGAGGTCACTCTCGTACACCGATGAGGACTTTGCCAACAGTTATAGACTACTTACATGATAATGACATTTTTTGAAAGTACAGATTACAAAAGAGAGAGCATCTAAATCATGCATGGCAATTCCTATCATCTGTATATGATATCCTTGGCTTGTGCACTGATGCTACTACACGTTGTAGAAACGTACAATCCCATCCGCACCTGGAGGCACAATTCAAAAATAACCATACGATGTCATGTACACGACCTCTATACCTCGTACACAAACATCTTTGTACAAACCCAAAGCTCCATGATCTCAATGGGCAATTTCGCATGACATTAAAAAAAAAATCATATGCGGAAGCTCATCAAGGCTCTAATCAGAGTCGATGACATTCCATATGAGAAGATACGAAACTATTTGCAATTACGCTCTAAACTTCTTCATCATCAAATAGTAGGAAAACTCAATCACACACACACACACGAACACACCTGCAGTCACCAACTTCGCTCTTGATTCGATCTCTCCTCCCTCCGGCATTACCTTCTGATTAAGGAAAACGTGTGCAGCGTGTAAAACATCTGAAATCTAAGACATCTTGCAGGTGCGACAGATAAATGGTATTCTTTATCCAAACCATACACATCGTATTATTCCCCACGAAGTCGAAATTTATGCAGGTTTTACACACGCACTCACACACACACTCGCACGCACACACACACACACACGCACGCACGCACGCACATACATGTACACACGTATATCAAACGTACGATGTCGTATATAGGCTCGCAATCGGCGCCAACATATTCTTCTAATATCTTCGTTCCTCCGGCCTAATCCACACAAATCTCATGAGACTCTTCAAAGCTGCAGCATGCAGTTGTATTAACAAATGTTGGCTGCAAGATTGCCCTGTTTAGCAATCATCCTTAAAAAGTATCATTCCAGTACTTAAGTAGGAACGATTCTAGTCAAGTTGAGGCGCATGAAACACGTCGATCTCCCCACACATTATCAGCACAAACAACAAGCAAAACCAAGATTATCTTAATTATCTTCGCTTCAACCTCCCACATCGTCACAGTCCCGTCGGCGTGTGCGCTAATAAATGAACCTGCACAACACAAGAACATCGATGAACATCTTCTATATCCCCCCCTCATACCTCCTGGTTTGCCTTCGTCTTGCGAACGGGTGCGCGATATTCATGCATGTTTCCCGCATAATTTTTTGCCTCGGGAAGTTGTATTTACTTTTTCCGGCGGTTTATCATCCAAAGGCACACACGGAACGTGTGCAGCCCTCATCGCAGTCTTACCGTCATCGTCCAGAGCGCAAACACTTCCAATCGCGGCATCGTTTTTCTGACGTACACATCACACTTATATCGATTGCATTGGAAACCGATGTGTGTGGTGTGTCATTTAGGGGAAAAAAAAGCTTGGAAAAAAGGAAAAATCCTGCATAGAATATCTGATGTGTACGAGAGGAGCCCAAAGCCTTCAGTATATACCAACAACTCATAGCACTACCTCGATCCTCTAAAGACATGTTACAAAATGCAGCAGTATCCAACACTCACCCTTACGGCGAACAAAGGCGAAGTCATCTTCCTTAAATCCAACCCGAAAAGCACTCCTACGCATTGAGCAGAGAAAGGAAATACAGGACATGGAGTTGGAACCAAGACTTTCAAGAGCTGTGGAGAGAGAGGTAACAACGTTTAATACTACCGGACTCGGTGCCAAGAATGAGCTGGTTCCCACCGCCCCACCGATCTATACACAATACGATACAAAATGAGTGGAACGATTGCACGACAAACACATACACACACACACACACACACACACACACTCTTTACAACTTCATATACAATATATATATATATATATATATATATATATATAT
>ADNK01002449.1:0-12626 GCA_000320545.1 Bigelowiella natans CCMP2755
CAGCTAGTTCGGCATCTTCATCAAACCCGCCAGGAGATCGCTCAAAATCCATCCATGGAAAGTCTTCTCGGCCAAAGGTAATATATATTTATATTTATACATATATATATATATATATATATATTTATATATAAAATATATATGATCTTTTTTTGTTAATTTTCACTTTTAAACATTACAAAGCTGATTCTCTACGAAGCTCTCTCTCTCTGTAAGTCTGACCCGTTCATCCGTCGCTCCTTACTCGCCTTCTGGCGCCATTCCTTTCTCTTAGACACAGGATGCTCAACCTGCAGTATAACCATTCAAGAGTAGTGCTGTACGCGCAGGTATTATTACCGCAAACTAAGCAAAATAGAGTCTATCCGCAACTCTCTCACGGCCATACCAGCACCAGAACTGCTACTATTTTCCCAACGAGAGCGACTCTAACAGGCCCCGAGAATCGTACGAAGTTGCGCAGTACAGAGCGTGTTCGTGGCGACGAAAGCCTCTCCTTTTTCCCAACTCATTGATATAGCGTCTGCCCATTAGACTTATTCGTTCAATCTCTCCTCCTCCCTCTCCCCCCCCCCCCCAACCAACCCCTCGCCATCTCTCTCCTCGCCAGGATGAGCTGCAAGCGATTGCGGAGGTCTACAGCTTCCTTAGCGAATGGATGCTGCAGCTGCTAGAGAATCAAGAGGACAGCTCTCTAAACAGAAGGGTATTTTCATTCAACGCTCTAACCCTTCCTACATCCCAAGAGCTTGACTAGCAAACACACCGGGCCTGCATGCGTATATATGCATTTCCGCAGAGTGCTAGAGCACGTTCCTGAGTACTTCCTCGACGATATAATCACCTTCTGGACGATGTTAAGATCCGAGGTGCTAGCTTCAAGGTGTTGATATATATATATATATATATATATATATATATATATATATATAAAATACACGCAGAACATTCTGGTATGTTTTGCACTCAAAGAGAGGCTTATTTGTTCGAATGACGATAAGCTTGCTCGCGCCCGCAAATAACGGGATTTTTGCTGCGGCAAAGAGATCAGTCAAGTCAGGATGGAAGTTGGGGTTAACCCTATCGATCATTTCATGTTTCAACGAATGATCCTTTCGAAATATTCTCTACTTTATCATACACGGCGCAATGGCCAAACGGCATATCCTCGCTTTCAGCATTAGCTCGTTAGAGTCGTGAGCACAATTTAATACTCGTTTATGCGACTATATACGTCACAGCTATCCAAGCGCGGATCTAGGAATGGAACCCATTAAACTGGCTTTCTCTCTAATGCGCCGTGGGTCTTTGGTAAATTTGAAGACAGAACGACACAAAAAGAGCACCTGCGAGAAAGAAAGCGAGAAGGGGGGAGGGGGGGGGGGGTGGAGGGGAAGATAAAGAGAGGCCCTCTGTTTTAAGATCGAAGTAGAAAGCAAAAGGGATTTGCCACCATGATACTCCGCTACTGAGCCGTATGTTGTTGTTGCGAGCGATAATGCTTCCACATGAAGAAGCGAATTCACCCTGTCAAAGTACAAGGCGTGAGCACACCGACTGCTTTTGTCTGATGATGCGTGCTGTTAATCAAATGCCGGCAGCTGTTTCTCCACAACAACTTACTAGTATTCTCGTTTAGGTCAAAAACCCACACTTGAAGGGAAAGCTTCCTGGATTTATTCTCTGCATGATTGAAGAGGGTGGGGAATAGTGAGAGCGATTTCTTCTTGTTAGCATGCTGCTGCTGCTGCCGTCTCCTCCTCCTCTTTTAAGCAATTGATGTTGGGGATTAAGCTTCCTGGCCGGCTTGTTACGAATAAAGTCGAGGCTGTGCACTCTTCATCGAGTTACGGTGTTCAGGCGTCACTTATCTCTGTTGTTAGAAAGAAACACAGCAGTTGGCGAATAATTATATGTGTAGATATATATATATATATATATATATATATATATTAATCAGGTCCTCCTAGTAGACTAACATCCCGCCACAGCTATCAGAACAGCTTGCTCAGCTGGGGTTCCAATCGAGAATCAACGTATGTTTCCCTTAAAATTCTCTTTCCCCAAGTCGGAGAGAGAGAGACCGTGTCCAGATGCGTAGCTTGTGGCGCATTATTAAAGAGGGAACACTTAGAAAACTTCCTCTCTCTCTCTCTCTCTCTCTCTCTCTCTCTATATGTATACGGAATATGTCTAACTGACAGAGATATTTAATTGGACAATGGCATCATCAGTTTTTCCGGCAAATGCCGCCAAAACTTTTCTTTAACGAAGTTTCAACGCAGCTGCGACTTTCAATACCTTGATATCATGCGGGGCTGTTTTCCTTGACCTTCCTCGCCCAACGAATGGCATGAACCTCCTTATATGTGTTGTTTGCGACACGATCATAAGCCCTCACTCTCTTCTTCGTTATAATATGGTAGAATAATCGGCAGCTTAATCGACTTATACGTGGACATCGAGATTGGTAGGTCCTAGTAAGTAAGGAGTCGCAAGAACATCCCGCTGAGAGTTGCGAGCAGAGAGAACGTATCTATAACGTTGTAATGTACCAAAGAATGACGATCTAACGACGATTCGTTACGCTGTCACATACATTGCTCTATTATGTGCAAAATCCCACCCCCCCCCCCCCTTCCTCCACAGGCGAAAACCAGTATTACGCCAAGTTCAAGCCGCGGTATGACATTTGCCGTGTGTTAAAGATTATTTGGGGTGAATCAGAAAAGGCCAAGAACGCGTTCCGCCAGCTTCCCTCTGGTAAGAGATGTGCCGCTGTATTTGATGCATGGTGTTTTGCGTGAGAGGAGGAGAAGAAGAAGGGAGGGGGGGGCTGTACGAATTGTGCATGCGAAGATAGCCTTTTTAACTTTTTGGTTAATTTGGGAAAGCATTAGGAGGCGTGTGCTTGTAGCCGGCTACTTTTGACACGTTTGCTGTTGTTATTGCTGCTGCTGCTGTTGTTGTTTTGCCGAAAGAGCGGACGGTGAAGTTCGTGAATATGCTCTTGAACGACATCATCTGGCTGCTGGACGAGGCATTAAAGGTTGCTTCATCATCATCATCATCATCATCATTCTTATCGCCTTTATCACCATTAACATCATCACTCACTCATATATGTGTATTATTGTTATTACTACCACTACTACTACTACTACTACTACTATGTTTTCTCTTCTCCCCGCAGTGTTTGGAAGAGATCCACGTATACCAGGAGAGGGTGAAGGCGAGGGAGGAGGGAAAGACGCTAGGAAGGGCAGCTGCAAGAACCGGAGGGGGGGAGGGGGACGATGTGAAATCAAGAAGCACCAGCGAGGAAGAGAAAGGCCAAAGTAGTCCTTTGCATCAGCGGCGGAGACCGCAGCAGCAGGAACAACAGAACCCTGCCGAAGAGAAGAAACAATACGAGCAAGCGGAGAGAAACTGCTACAGCTACATGCGTCTGGCTAACAGGTAGTTCCCATTTATTCCATTGCCTTCATCGATGGGCAATCGATGCGTTTGCACACTGGTACTGACGTCTGACACGCACCTTTACGAGCACTTGATTCTCCGGCTGTCGGTCGATATACATCCACGAACACACGCGCGCCGCCAAAACGCATACACAACCGATGCGCGTGGAGAGAAGCGTGCGTGAATCCAGCGAATTCTCACGGGGTTTTGGCGCCGCCGTCGTGTGTGTTGTCTTGTGTTTGGCTGTTTGTGGAACCCGAAGCACCATGGACCTCATGATCGATGTTACAGAGGCGCATGTTCAGGCCTTCGAGGATGTAAGTGCTAGTAAGATAGCGTCCCGCGTGTTATCTTGTCTACGGGGCAAGATAACGGATCGAAGGGCGCAGTGGCTTCTTTTGAATATCGCTCTCCAACACCCACATATGTGTGTGTGGTTATGGGGGGGGTGGGGGGATTGGTTGCGCATGCTTCCTAGTAACATTTGCCTTTAATCATCACCATCATCGTCGTGGTTACCTTTCGTCAGGATATCATGGCAAAGCGGATGGCTACTATGGTATCGTTCTACCTGAACAAACTCAATGGGAGGCAGGTGGTAGCACTAGCCATCATGCAGCATCGAAGCCAGAGGATGCACCGCATCATCATCATCATCGTCATCGTCGCAGAGTGCTAGTTAGCTGCTTTGCTCTGCGAAACTTACTTCTATCCTTCACTATGAGCCACTAGCAGTTGTGTATCGAAGCAAACTTTTCGCCTCTGCATCCACTTCCATATTGCACTGTTTTGAGCTGGGAGCGACTTAAAAAACCGTGTATTTTACAATCGCACTCAACCGTAAGCGTGCGATATCCTTTACCCGATGGGTATTTTGATATTTCGCCGTCATCGTCGTTGTCGTGATGGTGCTGCTTGTGTTTCGCATGGGTTCCGCTGCTGCTGCTGATGATGATGAAAGGTGAGGCAGCTAATCGTTGCGAACCCGAAGAAGTATGGGTTCCGCTCGAAGGAGTTCCTCCGCCAACTAGTGCATATATTCCTCAACCTCTCCGTTAGCAGGTCCGTAATTGAGTCGCTTGTTTCTGTGTTGTAGGACACATTGCTTTGATATTGAGGTTGATTGCATGGGTGCTATTAGCTATTAGGCAAAACATCATTGCAGTCTTCTCCCTTCTCCCCCCTCCCTTTCGCAACATGTCCCACTTCCGTGTTTCGCATTGTCGTTATCGCAATCTGAGCATGGATGTTTGTCTGCATAATGTCAGGAAATTCCTCGAGGCTGTGGCCGATGACGAACGCTCGTACGATGCCAAGGTGAGTGCCGGCTGTCCTTCACGTATCCATAATATAACAGCGTGCTGCATGCATTGGGAAAGAAGCTGTCACCGCTGCTCGTGGCCAAGTCAAAATCATAGAGGATGGATTTGGTTGAGAACTAGCAAAAGGTGCGGTTTGCCTTGACACTCGAAAATCTGCCGTTTCAGGTGTTCCAGAGAGCCATAAAGGCCCTGCGAAACAGGAAGCTTTTGCCAGCAGCGAAGGTGCGCAAGCTTACCTAGAGCGAACATGTTGGTTGTTCCGAGCGCTGCATCGATCGATAGGCAAGGATGGGAGGTTTGGGGGGATATGAGTAGACTTCGCAGGATGGGAAGGTCGTCTGACAGCAGCACTTCTTTATGTGTGCTTTGTTGGGTGACAGATCGATTCGTTTGAGAGCCTCCTGACGCAAGTAGATGCCATCCAGAAACAACGCCAGGAAGGTAGTGTTTGATGCAGCTGCATGCAGTATTTCCTCCCGCAGTGTATATATATATATATATATATATTTATTTATTTATTTATACAATATTTATGTATTATTCTCAATCACCGCCGTTCGTACGAAAACTTCCTTCTTTGCCGTTGTGTTTTACTGTTTGCTTATTAGCCGAAGAGAATGCACCCGACAAGTTCCTCGATCCTCTCATGTCAACGGTGCGTTTGTTCCCTACCTATATTTTGGGGCATGGGCTGCTTTCGGCGTGCAGATTCTCAAAGAGGAATGCCAATCTCGTGAAGCAGCCTTTTTTAGCATACCTGCTGTTGGAGGGGGGGGGGGGGGGGGGGCTGAACTATCCGTGTTTCTGCTATTCTCGGAATTCGATTTGATATATATATATATATATATATATATATATATATATTACATCTACACACATGAAATAGTTTCCCATTGATTGTAGCTCACAATCTATCGTGCGACGGAAAGACCGCATGCCATCAAAACACCTGGAGAATGAGCATTTCTTTTCATTGGTTCTGAAGAGTAGCCGTCTCCATTTATTGCCAATTGTGTTGCGCGGGGATATCACAGCGCGTCGAGAATCAGCATCACCAGCATCGTCATCATCATCATCATCATCATCATCATCATCATCAATTTTTGTGTGAAACCAACGCCGTTTTGCTGTCCCTCGCAGTTGATTCGAAACCCAGTACGGCTTCCCACTTCAAAGGTGCCATTTTCAGAGCCGAGTTGAAAGAACTCTTCCAAGCCATCATCATCACCATCATCAGCATCATCATCACCACCACCATCGTCACATATCTAGGTAATCATGGACCGGTTTGTGATCATGCAGCACTTGCTGAATTCGGAGACAGACCCCTTTAATAGAGCCCGGCTTACCCCTGACATGTTAGAGGTAGTAGTATACTAGTGGTAGCTAGTAGAAGGAGTAGTAGTAGTAGTAGTAATAATAATAATAATAGTTTATCGTCTAAATAGTCGCAGAAGATGCAATTTCGTGTTTGGGAGGAAACAAGAGCTATGCGTAGATTTCTGTGTTGTGATATTGGGAGTTCGGGCTTCCCCACCCCCCCCTTCGGAGTTCTAGCTTTGTGTGTCCACGCACGTGATGTTGACGGGTTTTCGTCTACACTGAATGAAGGATGTGCCTGAGCTCAAGCGGGAGATTGACGAGTACATCGCTAGAAGAGAAGAAAAGGCGAAGGAGGCAGCATCGGCGAAAGGAGAGAAGTAAACACTGCTCGGCACTTCTTCGTCCTCACTAGATCTGGTGATGAGAAAGCTACAAATCCTTGCAGATATCCACAAGTCTGTGAGGGGGAAACACGTGAATTTGATGCTATTATTAAGCAGAGGACGCACGCGCATGACTAGTCTTTCAAATCTAGAGATAATGATCGGAATATGTAGGCGTTGTTTTCATAAAGGACAATCGCGACGGCATTCCGCGTATCCTATCGTACGTACATCTAGCATATCTATAGACATCTAGCGAGCATTAGAACAGCTCAATCCAGTAATGTATCTACATAACAGAGGCAAACATCAATTAATTTTTTTTGAAATCTATTTGCAATACTACTTGACGATGCGAAATCTAGATGACAGTACTAGAGTAACGTATGTGCCAGATGAGCAATGACAAGAGCATGCAGGCAGTTGTAGGGATATATTGTGTATACTCTTATGTAGATAGCTAGATATTGCGCTACATTAGAAACTAGAGAAACAATACTATAATGTACGTGGTGGTGGACGTCGGCAGCAGACACGCTAGCTAGCACGGGCCAGCAGCGGGATAGCTAGATAGCTAGTCAAAGCTACTGCATGCACAGGGCTAGAAGACATTGATAAGACACTGACAATGTGTGCAATCAATCATTCACTCGTCATTGCATATGCGTCTCAGCTACCATGCTCTGTGCTAGTCAGTTCTTGTTACCGCTAGACTAGTTTATGCGCATGTTCTAACTAGCTAGATTTCAGATTAAGTGTGCATGCTAGCATGACCAGAAAGTCTAGAAGTCACCGCAAGCTAGCAAGCAACCGAACAATTAATGATGGAAAACATGCTAGCATGTCGTAGCTAGCTAGCTAGGCAGACCAAATGGCCCACAGGGCTCTCATGTGTGTGCATTTGTGTGTCTTTTCTGATCACAACTGTGCTTCCTAGCGTCGTCGTTCATCTGCACTTGTGAATATACATGAACATGTGCACAATCACGGCCATCACAGCCAGGTCCTGGCGTGATCAGGATGTCCGAAATTGCAAATGCGAGCTCGCAGGCGACTAGCAAGCGCAGCACAGCGCGTGCATGTGACCACAAAAACATGACAAGTCTAGAAGTGGGTTGCGGGCTGCAAAAATCCACATTTTCGACAAAATGTGGTCAAAACATGCTTTTTTGAGGTTTTGACGCACATTGAAAGGACGAAATTTGTGCCAATGTCGAACAAACATGGAAACAAAACTGAGAGGCGGTGTCACAAAAATTTGAAGCGCAATTCGTTCAGTGCTAGAGTGCTCAACTGTAGAATGTGCAACGTGAAGGTCCCACATGCAACCGACATTGGCAATCAGACACAATGTGCATGTCTAGATGTGAAAGCAATCGAAACGCATGCGCGCGCAAAAAGGATTTTGCAACGAAAATCCGGGGTCACAGATCACGCCAAGCTAGCAGGCTAGCACGGCCTGCATGCTAGCCTGGCTGTGGTGGCCGTTAATGTGCAGACGTGCTGACGTTTACATCACATGTGTGCCCGAACTTTTTTAGATGTGCGAAATGTTCGATGACTACAGCTAGCTAGCTAGCTAGTACAGATGTACTACACGCGTGCGTACACACAAATGGCTAGATAGCCTATATCTAGCTATACGACTCTTTTAGACATTTATGCTGGTTAGCCATATGAGCGCACAAAGCAGAAGTTTGCGATGAACGATATTCTACACGACAATACAGGGCAGTACTAGCGTGGTGCAGACTAGCGAATTTAAGAGCATAACATATAGACATAATTTCATATGCAGTAACTTCTTTAATTCTGCAATATTTGGATATACATGCAGCAGCCACAACGTATTACAAGATGCAACGCATCAAGGTTAACCACAACCTGCGCGAGTTTACGATCGTCACAAGCGGGTACAGCCCGCAATAACTGCTTTCGATATAACCTACGGACTTTGGTAGGTTTTTCCAAACAATGATCGAGGCGAACTAGAAGAGTTGTATCTTGACATCATCCGAAATATAATGCTTAAACGTATAACCTCGTTTGACGAGACGATAAAGAGCAGGCAAGATGGTAATGGCGGCTGATGTAGGAGCATCTTGCTCTCTCTTCTTCCAAATCAATGCATCTAGGTGGCTAGCATTTATAGTATTATGGCCATAACCGTGTGCAAGAGTAGTATAGAGGGGAGCCTTGTAGGACGAGCATGACGTATGCATTCTCTTCGGCTGGTTATTAAAATTTATATCGATAATCGCTACTGATCCCCTGTTCTCCATCGAGATAGGTCATCGAGGAGAGCGGACGAGAGGGTGGCATTATGTTTTTTGAAGAGTCGCTTCACTTCTTGCCTGACGTTGTCGTTCACCCTGAATGGCAAGCACGATTGCGGACCGATGAGAGATGCAAGGGACGAGTGATGCAGGAAAGGAAAGGTCACTGCATGAATAATACGAACAGCAGTAGTATCGGTTAAGTGCGAAAAGAAGTGTAAACTCGTTCCTGGCCGCTCGCATGAGTGCTTGTTCTTCCTACAAATGGTGGCGTTGCGGTTTATGGGCTTCACAAACCTTTCTGGGTAGTCCTCACTTCGCATAGACATATCTGCGGCAAGCAGAGGGGGGAAATAGAAGTTGGAAACAGCAATAATCGATATAAGCGAGATCAAGCATGCTAGCATGAAATCAGATCGAAGGTGGCTAAAATTAAAAATCTGTTTATGTATGTCGTCCTGGAATCTCGACATATTCCTCGACAGGCAATCAGAAGGGGTTTCTCTCCTTACCCAATGCATTTGCAAGCCTCAATTGAATCTCAAACTCTTTTTCTATCATAGTCGCGAAGAGCTCCGGGCCGTGATGATCAATGAAGCCTTTACACAACAGCCGGAAGCCTTGGATGGTAGTGCGGCCATTGCCCGGCTCGGATCCCTTGAACTTGCTCAACTGAAGGGAAAATAACAATCAAGAGCAACAGGGCTGATGAGTGAAAAAAAAACTGCGCAAAGTGCATGCCTCTCTTCTCTACTTGTAGCCTCACCAGTCCTGCGAGAATTTCGCTCGCTCGAGAATCACCGTGCTTCTTCGCAAGAAATTCCTACAAAATAAGCACACAGTCATCTCCTTGGTACTTCACCCGTCTCATTCATCTCAACAAAAAATGACCTTGATATCGACAGTTTTATCCTTTCCAATTTCCATCTGATGAATTGCGAGAATTTATCAGAATAAGCTGAGTCGCCCACCAAAAGAGTTAAAAAACTCGTCAGTAGTACCTTGCGAAAGACATCCGCAGTCACACGCAGAAACTCTTCTTCGGAGAATGGTAGTTTCTTGAAGGTTAAATAGTCCTGTAACACACACAAAATATAAGGTTTATCTAAATCTCGCAGTAAAAGTCTGATGAAGTTACTTCTTCATTGACGGCAAATCCCCCCTCGGGTCCAACCCATGTTGTTTCCCTTTAGTAATTCGGAAGGGACGGAGGAGAAGTGGAGTCATTGTACAAATCAGAGAGGCTTATATTCAATGCGTGATGAATATGTCAGTTTATTACCCAGTCTCAATATTGACATAGTATGGATAAAGGGTCGATTCGCAGATGTATCTGAAGAATATTGAAATCAAATTGTCAGTTATGGAAAGAAGAAACAGCGTCAACATGATTTTCAATGTTCCGTGTTATTCTTACTGAATCCAGCGCACATTCTCTTTCTGATTTTCCTTATCATGCTGTTTCTTTTCGTTTGGAATTTCCTTCAACGGTTTGGCGCGATGGTCTTTTCCGGGTGTTTTCTCAGCCCGAGGACGCAAAGGAAGCTAACGCATGTGCAAGTTTGTCAAGTGCACTGGAAGTTAGCATATTTTTTCTGTGCACAAACCTCCCGGACAGGATTTTCTTCGAGCCTCTTCAAGAGGGCTTTTAGACGTTGGCTTTTGAATGCAAGCTCTTTTGAAAGCGCCCCGACTTCAGCCAATAATCGGTCTCTTGCGGAGACGCGGCTATCATGTTTCTTCCCAACAACCCTATGCCTACCAATTGCCGATGTTGTCGTCGACGAAGATGAAGGCGCCGCACCCATGGGGAGAGCCGTTTAATGACACGGATGACTGACACAAACGCGCCAAAATTTACATAATATCAGAAACTAAGGCAATTTAATGTAAACGACAACGTATTCTAACAAAAATATAAATAAACGACAATGCTGTTCCTTAAAAGTAGGGGTCTGATTGGAAGTATGACGTAGAGAAGTTTTTTTAGTAGGTCGTACACGTGACACGTCGCTGATCACATTACTGCGGCAAGTGGAGTGATGATGTCGTAGATAATAAATCCCCATGAAAAGGCTTCGAAATACTATCCAATTTTGCGACTGTTTGTTATCCGGGAAACATCTTTGCCTCACCCGATCCCTGAGAGGCCCACATACATCCAAATCGATAAGGCTGATTTTCCCGCCAATGAGATCGCACTAATTTGCATCGAGAAAACATCCCATTATCCCGTCTATAAATCCTGTCCAATTCCCGATGCGAATTTTTCATTGAAATGTTCATAATTACTGCGTCGTTCTGAAGAAAAGCACTTGATTTTCATTAATAATAGGATAATCGTGCAAACTCCGTGGAGCTCGATCAGCGTTAGGCTTTTAACTGTGGCGCTGGCGGCAGACATCTATCTCCTTCTCACCCTGGGATGGCAGATACGAAACACGGCGGGCCTAGGACGCCCACTTGGGGAGAGCATGACGACATTCCAATGAATCCGGGATACTTTGATGAGGTAGCACAGTCTGGGTGCTGATAAACAGCTTTGGCCATTCATTTATAACCTTGTTTCACGCTGAGTTCTGGTTGTGGGAATACAAGATATGCATAATCATAATCTACTGCAGTACCGATACCCCTACCATAATAGCTATTGATTTTTAGAGCCATCTGCATTTTGAAGATAGGAGAGTCGAACATCTTGAGCCTTCATCTTCCATTTCTTATAAGCTTCTCCCTTAGGACGTCAAGGTCGTCGTGCAAGACGAGTACCAGATTCCAGTGAACGAGAAGAAAATAAACATAAAGAAGTTGGAGATTTCCAGAAAACAAATCGAGGTCAATCTCAACGAAGACGAAAAGGCAGATACGTTTGGTGGAATGAATCAAGGATCCCCCAGAAGTCTCGAATACAAAATCTCACAGGTAGTCTCGCTTCCTATAGCTGTATAGTTTACAGCTTCTGCTAGTACTCTGAAAATACATCAAACCCATTGCGCGATAACTTATCTAGTCTTCGTTCAAAAATTCCAACATTTTTGCTTGGCACATATTTACTATTAAGAATTAATAATTTACCTTTTGCAAATCCCAATACTTTTGCTTGACTGATGTGGGGATATCCATTCCCCGTACCGGTTCTCTTCATTGGGAAGAATCAACACCAATCAGGAATGGGCATGTGGCGAGGCATAATGTCCGACGCCTGCGACCACAAATCATTCCTTGATAAAAATCCTATCATCCTGTATCTTGAGCACATTGGACGGCAAGTTTAGTATCATTTTTCACAAATAAGGAGTGCTTGCACTTTGTTTATCAGGAGAAGAATTTTGAAAACATTGACCGTATACCCATTCCTTCTGGGATTGACCGGGCGTTCCGAGAGCAGCAATGCGAGAGAAGCTTCATGGGTGTCTTCCCACAGATTCTTCGTGCTTATGTTACGATGGACAATAAGTTATTCCTCTGGAACTGCATGGAGGTCAATACATATCAGAACAAAATAACCCCACAATAGCAACTTCTCTTTCGCTCTCTCAATCGATCTTTCCAATCCTCCCGCTAATCACACTTAATTCTTGCCCACTCGCTCTCTCCCCGCGCTCGAATCTTACGTGATATATCGTTCACCGCATGCTTGTTCGCCTGCTCTGCGTCTAACCGCAGGCAAAAGGCTTCAATGTTTACAGTGAGATTGACCAACAAATCGTGAGCGTGGGGCTCGTCAAGCCGCACAAGCACCTCAACTTTTAGCGAAAATAGCTTCCTGGTATCACGAGTACATATCACCGTGCGAACGCAAATTCATCAATCCCATCGAATCTGCGTGTATATTTACCTTCGTTGCGGTGATAGTAGTG